>JAXBDA010000329.1:0-93520 GCA_036023075.1 Gaultheria prostrata | reverse complement strand
TCCCCCCCCCCTCTCTAACTGAAATAATAACAAATAATAAATAAGAACGGAACGGAAAAAAGAAAGCCATTTCTCCCATCTCATTGCTGTGCTGCCTAGTGCCAATGCAAGGAGTGCATTGAGTTTTTGGTATCTAATCGTAATACTTTCTTACTTGGCAGAGAGGATATACTGGCCAGTTTTTCTCGTTGCGACTTTAGCTGCTATTGTTGCAAGTCAAGCCACCATAACTGCTACCTTTTCAATAATCAAGCAAGCCCTTGCACTCGGATGTTTCCCTAGAGTCAAGATTGTGCACACATCAAAGAAATTCCCCGGGCAGATATACATACCGGATATCAATTGGATCCTTATGATTCTTTGCATTGCCGTGACTGCTGGATTTAAAAATCAAAGCCAAATTGGCAACGCATATGGTGAGTATGTCCATAGTTAAGCCTTAAGAGTTGGAATGTGATGCTTATCATTGTCTTGCAGTTCATATGCCATATTTAAGCAAATGTTGTTGTTTTCTGCGATTTAAAGTTGTCATCTGCAAATCTTTTAAGGGCAAGATTCATGTTTTGACCTACAAAACTCATAAATGCACAATCATTTGGCTTAAACTAAGAAAATCAACAAAAGCCCAATCAAACTACTCCCAGAAGTGACACACATTATTGTTGAAGCCAACACATTAGATATGGGCTTGGACATTTTGCCCCACTTCTACTTGTTCCATTATGCTGTACAGGAAGTAAAATCTGTAGAAATCCATTTGAATGAGGAAGAATTAAGAATTAAAAATTGGTGAGCAGACAAGATGAAGCAGCTTTCGACCCTCGTGAGGAAATGTCTTATGCTTGTAATTCAAAGAACTGCCTCCAGAAAGCATAACTGTTACCATGTTTCTAGGTTTTATCGTTATGTTTCTTGTTCAGTCTATATTATTATTCATGTTTCTAGTTAGTCTTAGTTTCCTTGTTTTACGTGTTTCCCTAATTGGTTTAGGTTTCTTAGTCACTAAGTTTTGTAGGTTATATAAAGGCATGCTAGGACAATGTTTTAATGCAAGGCAGGAAAGCTAGGTTATATGTTTCTTGTTTAGTCTATATTATTATTCATGTGTTTAGTTAGTCTTAGTTTGCTTGTTTTACGCGTTTCCCTAATTGGTTAAGGTTTCTTAGTCACTAAGTTTTGTAGCTTACACAAAAGCATGCTAGGACAATGTTTTAATGCAAGGCAGGAAAGCTAGGTTATTGGCAATTCTCTTTTCTGACATGGTATCAGAGCTTCTTAGATTTCTCATATAAGGGCATCTCCAGTAACAACGTTTTAGTGTAAGAATTTGTACAGTTAACTAACATTTTTCGTTTTTTGTGTTCCAATAGTGTAGTTAGTGCATGGATATTTGTGTAAAAAATAGTGCAGCACTAATCAGATGCAGAACTGTATTAGTACGGCTAACAACACAATAAGTGGGCCCCACGGATGTGAAAGTACAACGCTGGGAGAGAGAGAAAAAGGGAGGAGGGAAGAGAGAGAGAGAGAGAGAGGAAAAAGTTCGCCAGTCAAACAGTATTCCCTTCACAGAGACCTTTCAAATGCAAATGAAAACGAAACATCAAAAGGGCCCCACCTCTATATATTTATAATATTTGTGTACTTCTTTGCTTATTAACAACACTTTAACACCACCACTGCAACATCTCTTACCTTAACAACATAATTTGTCATAACAACACAAAAATGGGACCCACATTTTACACTTTTGTGTCATATAACAACACATTTTTGTCATAACGACTGGAGATGCCCTAAGTACTTATTAAACATGTCTCCAACATACAGGAGCGGTTCTTATGAATACATTTGTATCTTTGTTCAATTGAATGTGCTTCAATTACTTTGGTTAAAAAGTTTGAAATAAGTTTAAAAATAGAGGAATTTTCATTCTTTTAAGTTAGAAATATACTTGGCAGTGGGAATTGCTGGGTTGTATAACAAGATATATAATACAAGGTAATTAGCACTGCTCCCCAGTTCAAAATCATGAATAGGTTAATCAGCTATTATTTAAGAAACTATAATTTCTCAAAGGCCAATCGCTATTTTGTAGAAATTATAAGTCTCTGAAGGCCCCCAATCATAGGACGTCAAATGGGTTTCACCTGAAACAAATGACTAGTTCAAATTCATTGGCTCCCACATACTTTGTTTCCCTCATGAAGTGGATAACCGTACTTGGCAGCTTTTCCAAATCTAATTGCAATTGCACAACATTATTTCCAATGCCACCACAGGGACAGCAGTCGTGATAGTTATGCTGGCAACCACATTGCTCATGACTCTAATTATGTTACTGGTATGGCATTGCCATTGGATCGTCGTCGTTCTCTTCACCGGCTTATCTCTGATCGTGGAATGCACTTACTTCTCGGCTGTGCTCTTCAAGGTTGATCAGGGTGGGTGGGTCCCACTCGTGATCGCAGCAGCCTTTCTTATAATCATGTACTTCTGGCATTATGGTACGTTGAAGCGATATGAGTTTGAGATGCATAGCAAGGTTTCAATGGCGTGGATCCTTGGACTAGGACCCAGTTTAGGGTTGGTCCGCGTCCCTGGGATAGGTCTTGTGTACACTGAGCTGGCAAGTGGGGTCCCACACATCTTCTCTCACTTTGTTACAAACTTACCTGCCATTCATTCTGTTGTCGTGTTCGTGTGCGTGAAATTTCTTCCAGTGTATACGGTTCCAGAAGAGGAGAGATTCCTCGTAAAACGGATTGGACCCAAGAATTTTCACATGTTTCGGTGCGTTGCGAGATACGGTTATAAAGACCACAAGAAAGATGATGCTTTTGAGAACAAACTGTTTGATAATCTTTTCATGTTTGTTCGGCTTGAGTCGATGATGGAAGGGTGTTCTGATTCTGATGAGTATAGCTTGTACGGACAACAAACGGTGCAGTCAAGAGAATCTCTTCGGCGTAACTCCAACTCAGCTTATTGCAACTTGGACCCCACTATCTCGTCAGTGGACTCGATCGTGCACGTGAAATCTCCGGTGCATGGTAATTATCACAGCGGGGTGTCATCGGGGCAGACAAGCAATCAGACAGAGGTGAATGAGTTGGAGTTTTTGAGCAACTGCAGAGATGCTGGGGTGGTGCACATACTTGGGAACACAGTGGTGAGAGCAAGCAGGGATTCTAAAATTTGTAAGAAAATAGCTATTGATTATATTTATGCATTCCTTAGGAAGATTTGCAGGGAAAATAGTGTCATCTTCAATGTTCCTCATGAAAGCCTCTTGAACGTTGGGCAGATATTCTATGTGTAAAAAAAATTCTTTTGGGAATGAGATCAGTGAGAAATATAAGGGCATCATGTTTGTCAATTGGGCATGAACTGTGTTCTTGATTTACTGCTCTTTTCATATCTATGGTCTTTGTCTGGTTTGTGCTCTTTAAGAATTGGGAAAGTTTGGACACTGACCTTTTTTGGTCAGTTTGGAGATTTGAAGAGGAGGATTCACATGTAAAAGAGTGTTGGAATTTCAAGTTACATGGTCTATATGAACCCAGACCCGGGAACCTGTAGTGCAGGGGTGCATTATAGGGTGCAGAGTGCGATCCGAGCCATCCATCTCTACAAGTAATAGTCCGTTGAAAATATTTTTGGACGGTTCAGATTACACACTACAATCCTGTAGCACACCGTCCCCTGTTCCATATGAACCCATGGGTGTTGAGAGTTCCTATACAAACATTTCTGTTACACACAGAGACACATATGTATGCTATAACGACACTCATCTTCACTGGTCAAATTTTTAGTACTCCCTCCATTTCAAATTTTTTGTCCGCTTTTTGGCATTCGTGCTATTTTTAAATTACTTATATCTTTCGATGGAGTAATATTTTTTACGATTTTAAAATTTTTATTTAATAGATTTAATCAAGATTTATCAAATAAGATTTATATTACATATTTAAAACCTTGTACATTTGAAAATATAAACAACTTTTGGAGGTGTCCCAAATAGTAAAAGTGGACAAGACATTTAGGACGGACGGAGTTCTTGTTTCCTGATGCATCTGTAAGCATACACCATTCTTATGGTATTTTTACTTTTGTGATGATTTATTTTTCATGACTTTCTTGATTCTTCTTTATAACTTTCCCCAACATGCAATACTCGGGTCTCTGGAGAGAGAGAGAGAGAGAGAGAGAGAGAGAAGTAACAAAAAAATGGTAACTCCGAATCAATCTTCAACTTTTCTACACTTTCTCTTGTAGTAGTATTTTCCTTTGTTTTCTCCTTCCTTTCCACAACTTTCGAACGTAATTTGAAAAGAAGTTGGAGAGTTGAATTGCAATAGACTGTCAAATTACATTTCCGGGATGCAATGTAGGGCATCCAAAAACTCTACCACATGAACTAGCCACCACTTGCCCTGTGTATCAATTTGACGAAGTATGATATAGACACGAGTTAAACCGAAGGAACTTAGATTGGATTTCGATATATTTCTATCTCAAATCCAGCATCCAAACACAACTTTATGAGCCTCCTGTGGTCTATGGTCACAAAAATCGTTTAAGTGAGGCAGAGACATAAAAAAGATCAATTTGTGCTCTGTCCCAGCAATCATATTTATTTTCTCAAATATATATTCTCCAATTTCCCGAGAAAGTATAAATTTTGATGAAGTATGACAGAGAAGTTAAAATGAAGGAACACAATCAAATGTCAAGTGTATGGAACTACAAAGAAAACAGAGGCGAGAGAGAGTTTAGAGAGAGAAAGTGAGGAGTGAGGTAGAGGCCTCCATGGCCACCACCCTTTCCCCTCTGCCACCCACACCCCTTCCACCTTCTTCCTCCTCCTCCTCCTCCTCTAAAAGCCTCTTTGGGCGATCAGAGACCCCCCATGCTGGGTCCGTTCCTCTCCAGTCTGGTGTGGGTGTTTGTGCCCCATTTTTGGGCCCGTGGGGGCCAGATCGGGGGCATCCCGGTCTGGAACTCCATCATCGACGACAAGCGGCGGCTTCCAACAGCTCCGGTGGGTGCAAAGACGACGACCGGAGGCTTCGGATGGCGCATGCAAGGCGGCGATTTCCATTTCCCGTACTTTTCTTCCCTTTTTTTTTTTTCTGTAATTCTTAGGTTTTTTCCTATAGTTTTTCCGATATTTTGTTATTTTAGTTTGTAATAGTTGGTGTTTAATGCAATTTTCTCCTATTTCTCCACACACACAAAAAAAGGAACACAATCAATCGAACCATTAGATTTTTTATTTGATTGGACAACCAGGAGCAACTTACCCTTCACTATCACAACCTTTGAGAATGTTTGCTTACACTATAGGTGATATACTTCCGGTTTTTTGACCTGGAAAAAGGGTGGAAAGGGACGACCACAGTAGCAACCCCTATGCGCGTGACCATTGAGGTTCCCGACCTGCTGTAGAATGTCCGATTGAGCTATAGCTACTGTCCGAATAAGACAGGCTGTCACCACAGTACCACCTAGGCGACTAGTTGGCCAAAGGCTCTCCCTGCAAATCCACACAAGTCCCAACAATAGCATGAGAGGGATTCGAACCTGGGAGGTCCATGCACAGGGAGGGAGGGGAATCTTATCCCACTCACTTTGGCCAACTAGGCTACCACCTTAGTGGTAGTGATATACTTCTTTTGATACGCGTGTATTGAACTCAATTGTAAACTCTCTCTTTGGCCAATAAAATTTCACAATTAGCGGGAAAAAAACCTTGCCCGTCACTAAGATGATGCATACAAAGAAAGAGGTAATTTACATGAAATGCCTACGCAGCCTTCTCTTGTATCCAACATGAATGTCCAGTCAACAACTAGCCTTCTCTAACTCCCTTTGTCAGATGAGCAAATTTAAAACTCGTCTTCAATCGCAACAAACGGGTCACTTCTCTCGTTTAAATTTTGCTCAGAAGAAGACAACAAACCAAAGCACAAACTTGTATTTGACATAAAATACTGTAATAGCTTTACACGCAGTACCCATTTCTTCTGTTTTTACACACGAAAATATATATACTTCTCAATGAGAATCCCAAACCAACGACGTATAACCTCAGTTTCAAAGGGAGCCCATTCTCCCGACGCATATTGTACACACCACCTTTACCAGTATAATGGGATCAACAACTTACTATTATAGCTCATAATATATTTGAAAAAGCAACATTCTTTAGGGGAGCACCCAACTCCACTACTTGGATACCTGGTTTTGCACCTGATGGCCCTGTGGTTTTGTTTGGCAAGCAGCAGTCATCAGACGTAACCGTCCAGCGATTTCTGTAAACGATGGGCGCAAAAAAGGATCAGGGGCCCAACACTGCTCCATAAGCAATTTCCATTCATGGTCACAGTAGACAGGCACGTGTGGCCTCAGAGTGTTATTTACAATACCCCCTGAAACCAAGCAGAGAGGTCATCAAACAACATGAATCAGGACCCATTGCAGGAATACATACTGGGTACAACGGTGATACCACATAGCAGTCATTATCCAATGGAATCGTTGGGTGCCCCTATGAGTAGCATCTTTTTTCTTTTCTAGTCACCCCACAGTATTTTCTAACCATCACACACAATATTTTTCTCACTCCAGGAGGAAATGGAAGGAGGACTTCTTTTCCCCCGTGATGCGAAACTATAGGCTCAACTTCAAGCATAGAGATAAAGGCGTATGCATGTGAGTGTAAGTGTAAGGGTTATCTAGAAAACAGTATTCCTTCCCCTCACAATCTAATGAAAATAGCTTCTTTTACGGGGATGATAGCGTCCCATTTTGTTACTTGGAAGGGACTTTGATGAATTTCATTGTTGTTGAAGATTTCTCATAAAAAAAGTATTCTAAGCAAAAGAACATCAACAACATTCAAGTGTGATTAACGATACATCCTCCTTTTATTAGAAATCTTTTGGGCATAAAGAATAGGAAATTGCACCCATTCGTTCCGCTTGGAACAATGCAATTCGTTCTCCGGGTTAAAAAACATTAAACATTCCAGTTTTATTATTCTGTCATGCAGGCCTTTTCCTGGATAGGCGGATCAATGTTGCCCTTTCCTCCCCCGACTCTAATGCCCCCACCCCCATCTATAAAGGGGAATCCCCCCAAGTCAAAGGCTAAGTTTGTTTTGCTTCAAATTATTAGAATTAACTTCAGAATTTGACAATATTTTCAGCTTTGCACTTAAAATTGATGATTAGTGACCAAGTCTACCCACTGAGTCATTCTTCACCAGGTCTCATAGCCACCGGCCTTTTCTAGACTTGGTTGTCATCCACATCGCAATGTTTCCCTTCCAAAGTCAGGAAGGAAAATTAAAAACTTGACATATTTATGGTACATTATTTACCCAATCTTAATAATGAACTTGCGCTATCCTCTTGAAGAAGACTGTAAAATAATAGAAGACAGCCTCTGGGAATAACAAGTATTCGTTTTTGCTTCCTATGATTGGCCACTTCTTTATACCTTTGCTCTTTTGTTTTCTGATTTCTAATTAGCTACCTTGGCTATTATCACAGGTATGTACTGTAATTGGTCTTTTGGTCAATCCATATCCAAAATTGTTTTATAAGTAATCATTTAACACTTGCCAAGTTGTATACCCGACAACATTCTTTCTTATTTCTAAGTTTATGACTGCATAGAATCATAGGATTCTATGTGCAGCATATGTTTAAAGGAATTTGCAGTCTAATACAAGAACTAATCATGGATTGTATTGTTCTTCATTCATGGGTTGATCATTGAAGATGCTTAACTAGACGTGACATGTGATTCCACCAAAATAACAACATTGGTGGTTGCAAAGGCACAATTGCAATAAATGATGTGGCCTAAGACTCAAATCATGTCGAAAGTCAGATATCTGGAGAGACCAAAACATGTTATTATCTAATAAAGAAATGAAATCTAATGGAATAATTGGCCGTAGGGAACCCCATATTCATTGTTTGCAGGTATAAACTCCTCCTTGTTATCTTCGAAATGTAAAGCAAAAGTAGACTGGATGACGTTTCTTCAAAGTTTAAGAAAATAAAGAGAATCAATTAAGCATGGATTCAAGCACCTATGCACTTCTAATTAAATAGACATATGGGGCAACAGAGAGAAGGGAAATGAGAAAGAAGGGGGGGGTGGGAATACAAACATACCTATGATTGCTCCATAATGCATATTTGCATAAGGCTCCTCACCAGTGAGAATCTCCCATAGGACAATACCAAAAGAGAACACGTCAACCTGCAACCACCAAAAAAGTTGGTGACATAATTTAAAGGAGCATCTCTAGTATCTTTTCATTGTTGTCTTTCTTCTAAGAACTCATAATTGTTGCTCTTTTTACTCTCGTATAATTGCTTCCACCCTTACAAAAATTCAATAATCAATTGGTCAACCAATGAAAACATTTGCAAGAGTACACCAATGTTGTGTTTGGATCCTGGAAGTGTGAAAAGATTTATCGAGGGATGGAAAACGAATAGGAAAAAGTCATCAAATAGATGCAAATATTTTCCTGTCTTTGCTCCTCCCTTTTCTTCTCCATCCACAAATCAACACCAAACACACCCTCAGAAAAATCTGGATGAGAAAATTTGAAGATCGAACCATTTGAATCACCAAGCTTTTCAGTTAATAACATTTAAGACAGGAAACAATGATGTAAAATCTTCTATCAAAAAAGGTTGCGAAAAGATCTCTACTCAAAACGATTCATGCATTCATATTTCTGACATGTTTTGAGACAGATAAGTCTCATAAAGATGACTTGCGAGAACTTACCTTTTCAGAAACCTTACTGCTGCTACCATTTAATAGCTCTGGAGCCATCCACGGAAGGGTTCCCCTAACACCCCCGGTAACCAATGTATTCCTTTTAATTTTTGACAAACCAAAATCGCCAACCTGGACAAACAATCTATTAGGTATCAGTGTGTCGATTTGCAAATTGCAATCAGAAAGCGTGAAAACATCTTGGCTCTATCATATCTCTGTCAAAACCTTGTTCCTGCTGTAGAATAGATTAAAATATCAAAAAAGGTAACACCAATGCATTGTTACCTTGCAAATGGGTCGTGAAGGATCTTTCAAGTTCACCAGGAGGTTATCACATTTCAAATCAAAATGCACGATATTCTTTGAATGTAAATACTCCATTCCAAATGCTGCATCCATTGCAATTATGAGCCGCTTGCGACGATCAAGCTGTCTGCACAATCATTAAGGGCCAAAAAAAATAAGGAAAGAGTGCTTCCTACAGCAGGTTTTAAGGTATTTAAGAGTTAACACACTACCTGTCCTTGCTAACTAAAACATGTCTAAGAGAGCCGTTCACCATGTATTCTGTCACAGTCGCAAGTGTTCCTCCTGGTCCGTCCTGCACCACCCCATAAAATGCGACCACATTGGGATGGTGAAGCTTTGACAGAATATCAGCTTCATGCCAGAACTCTGTCGCCTGCAGTCATATGCTAGTTGTCAAATGTGGAAGTAAAAAAATTGACATTAAAATCTCAATCCTCCTCAATAAGAGAAGGATAAAAAACCACAAGAACATGCAAGGAACAATCCCGAATGCCCCATTCCTAATATATTGGATAAGAGGCACCTATCTTCCCTGCCTAGTTTGTAGTAGATCAATCTTGCAGTAAAAACTGCTACTGACAACATAGAATTCACGAGTACCACTGTGCCTGTTTTGAAAAGTTTTCTTTATCCATCAAATAAACAGGACAAAAAACATGTGAACAATGAGTACAAAGAAGCTCACCAGTCTCTCTTGCTCAGATGAACGCCCTGTAAAACAACTTTTCTTTATCCGTTTAATAGCAACATCAGTTCCCCTCCATTTTCCATGATAGACAGTCCCAAAAGTCCCAGAACCCAATTCTCTCAACTCTTCAAGATCCTCATTCTTGATGATCTGCTTCAGCAACAGGATTTGAGAATCAGCTATAAGTGACCAATCAATTTAGCAGCCTCTATAATTGAACGAAATCATTAACATGCCACCACAGGTCCACAAAATGACTACATAGAAGCGTCAGAACTTCCAAAAAATGGGCTAAATATTTCCATGAAATTGGATGCCAAAATAACATTCCACTTTGAACAGCTATAGAGTTCTTAAAGAAATTCTCACTACGCCTAACACTCATCCCATAAACCACCCCACATTTTGATGCATCCCCTACACACAACTTAGGAATGAGTCATGAAACATAGAAGCAACTAGCTTCTCGCAGTATTCTTAAGAATAGCGCCACAAAGAGAGGAACAGATGAAAGTATGCAAAAAATAAAAAAAAGATCTAAATAACAATCTGTGAAAATAGAAAACATCCATTTATTCTGCAGATGTATGATTCAGGGTTCCTCATTTATTGCAGCCGAATCAATAGATGAAAGAGTTCGCCTGAGTAAGTGGTTGCCCATCATTTTCTATCTTGGGGAACCAAGGAGCACATCAACACATGCCTGACCTACTCAAAAAAGGCACACATTTTTCAAAGGAGAGACAAGTACTAATATTCTCCTGAAATGCTTCTTGCAAGCTTGATATGAATATTTAGGCTTATTTCCAACCAGCTTAGGCTTTTGGAATGAGCTTTGTTCTGTCTATCCTTTTGCACCTTTTTCAAGTCAATCTGGTTATGTCACAACGTGCCAAACAGGTTGCCCGCGAGGCTGAGTTTTGGCTTGATATATATTGTTGGTAACCATTTCCTACCAGGTTAAGCTTTTGGGGCACTTGCTGGTCTCATACTATTTATAATCTAGTGGCTTGTTTGTTAGTGGGATATGTTTCGGGGTGGAGAAAGAGGATATAATAAGAGGGGGATATGGTTGGAGGGGGAATTATTGTAGGAGGGGGGGGGGGGGGTTTAAAAGTTACATGGTTTGTTTAGGTTTTCTAGAAGGATGATATGAAAGTGTCGATAATGTACAATTTTGTGAATTTTCCATTTTGCCCTTAGTTGTAAAAGACTCAACCACACCCAATTAATAATCCTCTGTCTGCTCCCCTGCTTTCTCTCAACCAGCATAGCATCATTTCTGAGCCAAAAAAAACAGAAAAAAGAAAAAGAAAAGAGTATAGCATCATTTATCCCGTTCTCCGTCGTGCTTCTCTCTGTTGTCGACCTTCTGTCTCGGCCTGCCCCACACTAATCTTCTCACTCTCTTGGATCTCCTCCTCAGTTTTTTAATCTATAACACTCTTTCCTAATTTCAACAACAAAAAAAACCCACACACATTCGACATCTTTTTGCATATACATGTGTGCGTGTATTAAACATGCAGATAGAATAGACAAATATGCACTCGATTCAGTAATTTTTTTTTTTACCTAATTAACCAATTAATAAAAAAAGATGAGTCGGTAATTTGTAATCCTCTGCTTGGCTTCAAAACGATGATTTGGAAATTAAATAATACGATAAAAGGAACTAACTTAATAGAACAATTCCTGAAATCAACCAAGGGATCAGAAGAACTGATAACTGAGGATCTATTCTGAATTTCCAACTTTTCCTCAGCACAGAGAGAGAGAGAGAGAGAGAGAGAGAGAGAGAGAGAGTTCCGTGGGGTAGAAAGTGGTGGGCCAGGGGTCTTTTGGTAATAAGGGCAGCCGGATAAGATTACGACACCCCATGGGGATTATTTTAAAATAATCCCCCTCCAAGGGGATATGTATGCCTGGGCCATAATTTATCTGGGTCTCTCTATGTAAACAAACGCCGGATATAGGACTCCCGGAATTCTATATCCAGCTTCTCCCTATATCCGGCTTCTACATCCACCTAACAAACTGGCCGTAGAATTGAAGAGATTCTTTGATCAATGAAATTACTCCCTCTCTCAAACACATAACGAGTCAGGTTTCATTTACTGCAAGAAACAAAAGTCCAGCAAAAACCATCCAAGCACGGCGTAGAAAGCACAACAAAAACTCATAGAAACCAAGCAGACAGTTTAGTAACATTTGTGAGTCGAGCATTTTCAATGACCACTTCTGCGAGGTACTCCCGATGAACAAGAAAAGCAAAGAATTCTTTTATGCTTTTTTTATCCATAAAGCAGATGTCAAAAGCAAGAATTCAAAACAAAAAAAGAATAGGTCAAACAGGCAACTTTGGTTGAGTAGCACAAAGAATATATGTTAGGAGTTATGATGCACGGATACGGATACGGACACGGACACGGAAATTCTAAAAAAATGGGGATACGGACAGGGAGGGGGACATTTTTTAGTTTTGAGGGGTAAATATATTATAACTGAAAATAGTTGGGGTTGTAATGTAATTACACACACACACACACACAAATATATACTCCTATTTCGTTACTATCTTTTCCCAAGCAGCAAACTAACTGGATTGACTGGAACCCTAAGCAGCTCTCATCGGCGACCTCTCTCTACATCGTCGGCGGCGGCGGTGATCCCTCTCTGCATCGTCGTCGTCGACTGGATCTATACCTGCATCGTTGTCGTCGTCGATCGGAGGGTTTCGTTGTCGTCGTCGTTGAAAACAGGTTCTTCTTCTTCTTCTTCTTCTTTCATTTCAACTACGACCGTGTCCCCATCAGTGTCCACCTTGAAAATTTCAAAAAAAGTAAGGGCTGTACGTATCCCCGCGTGTCCCCACCGTGTCCCCTACGCTGGTACGGCGGCCAGGAGCCGTGTCGGTGCTTCATAGGTTAGGAGCCATATAAAACAACCTTGAGCATGTGCATTCATGGTGGTATTGGGAGTCTGCGACTAAAAGCGGTTGCTGCAAAGGAGATTATGGTGGTAATGGGTAGTTTGGGTTTGCGGTGATTAAAATTTAAAACAGAAGCATTGATGAGGAGACGGTGGAAGTAGCAGTCACGATGCAACAGCTATGGTGGAGGTTAAGGTGACACTAGGTTTAAAAAAGTCCAAATTGGTGCGCATGACACTGGAAATGTTTTCCTTGTTCACAGTGGCAATGCCACAACAGAAACGCTTGTAGCAGCGAAACTCCCGTCAATGGATTACGGGTACTAGTCAGAAATTAGAATGGTGGTTGCCTGTTCATCGGTGACACCAATAGTCTGACAAATGAACAAAACTAACCTACGACAATTTTTTTTTTGTCTTCACCCTTTTTTTCTTGTCTGTTTACAACCCAAAGAAAAAAAAATGAAAATTACATATTACTAGAGAATCAAGGTAAAACATATTTCACCAGAACGCGAAAAGAAAAACTCAAACCAAATAACAGCTGTTGTGAATGCCATCATATCCCTTTTTCCACTTTTTGATAAGCACGTACCTGCAAGGTACTGAGACCGTCATTCGGAGAAAGATCTACAAGGGGAGCTTGCGGCACCTTTAACTTCTCATCCTGAAAACAAGAAAATGCATTAGACTATAGGAGAGCACCAGCAATTTGACTAATATGTATACTATAGGCGACACCGAATAATGCTGATAAATAACATACCTTAATATCAGCTTTTGGTGTTTTCGGGTTCACCAAAACATCAAAATGTGAGCTTTGATTGCCGCTAAACTGACTGTTTTCTGGATGCAGAGTCATGCTGGTAGGCCCAACTGCACTAGATGGCGGAGGCTGAAAATTAGCCTCATAATCAACATGGGAATCCAATCGACCCAAGGCAACTGCTTCATTTCTCAAAGGTGGAAAACTGTAGTCTATAGGAGCTCCATTTTCTTTATTTGTTTGTGAGAAACCAAGGTGATCTTGATCCATAAGGGAAACATCTTTCCTAGGAACATCACTTTGGACCAACTTTTGAAAGAATGACCAACGCTTAGGCTCATGGTTCTCCATGTTCAAGCTCAAACCAGTTCCATCACCATGAAGGGGATTAATTCCAACAACGTCCTCACCATTTTTAGCTTTGGAGAAAACATCAGACAAGAAATCAGGTGGAAATCGATCGTTGATATCAATAAGAATATCTCCATGCTCTGGAGCACCAATACGAGCAGATTCCACTAGAGATGGAGCTTTAACTGGGTTATCTACCTGAGCAAATGATTCCGCATGGTTCACATTGTTTGTTTCAGAAGTTATTTCACCCCTATTAGACACTTGTGGCCTAGAAGCAGAATTCTCGTGGAGTTTACCAGAGGGTGCTCGACTTACTACCGGGTTTTTAATTGCAGATGTTTCTATGTCGATATCGGACTGATATAGGTAGCTATTCGCAACTCGAGCACTTTCATGGCCATTGACTGGTGTATGCACTAGAGGCTTCACCCCAGGACTCTGAAACATCGACTCAAAACCCTCTTCAGGAATTGAGGAACTTATTTTGTCAACATAAACATCGTGATACTTCTGAGACTGTGTGGGTCCATCTTCCACAGTACGATTCATAAATGGCGGTTTCAGAGATGCGACAGACTGCTCCAACCGGGAAGCTATATTCCTATCATGCAACTTATCCTCTGATTCAACAATCTGCTGTGACAGATCAGAACGTGCATGACTCAAAAGAACCTGAGGATCAAAAGAATCATCAGATTTTGACAAACGATTCAATTCCGCTTGCTCCCTAGGTATCCGCTCAGAGTGAAAAACCCTCTGAGGAAGCACCTGCTGTTCAAGATGGCTTAATTCAGCAGAATCGGCCTTGGATTTTCCATATCCGGGTGCAAAAGGTTTCCCAGATGCATTAAAGTGGTCATTATCATCGAACTCGTTTGAGCTCTCTTCATTTATTGCTCCAGAGGAAATTGCATTATGTACGGGTTCATTGTGCTTCATGTGATTTTCGGCAGGCAACAAGAACGCTCCCAGGTCAGCGGTATTTTTTGGAACAGAACTGTCATGTGGATGAGAAGAGACATTGTATTCCTTTTCCAAAGTCAATGTCTTCCCTGGTTCGCTCATTTTCGGGAATGACCTGTCTCTTTTCATTTTTGCGTCTTTCACAAGCACCTCCTTCTCTAGAGTGCGACTTTTCTCTGGTGCACTTAATGTCTGAATTAGGCTCTCTTTTTTCATTTTCTCCTCCTTTATTGAACTAGGCAATTTTTCTATGGGTTGCTGACCTGGCCCTTCCTTCCCAGGCAAATGCCCAAGCAAAGGTGTCTGAACTGAGTTTTCCACAACTGGTGAAGAGGGATGAGTAACATTACCATATTGCAATGGAATCGATGAAGGAACAGTATTAGGGTGGAGAGAAGGCAATGTATGCAGCTCCCCTTCATGTTCCACCATCTGACTATGGTAAGCTTGTGAATTGGATTCATAAGCCCCAGAAATGGTTGGGACCGCTGGCTGAGAAGAAATATTTGTGGAAGGCATTCTAGCAGTCAAAGGTGAAGATACAACCCCAGCTGGCTTACCAGCAACTCGCTCTGTCTCCCTTTCCACATTCAAATTCATTAACTCATCCAAATTGTTTCCTGAAGTGCTTCCCAAACCAATTGAGTTCATTCTTGATCCTAGGTCCATGCCATTCACAGCAATTACATATTGCATTTCGGAATCACCATCTACACTGCCCAGATCAATCTGAGAATCATCCATATCGGTGCTGGAAAATAGGAACATCCTGAGTTTCTGAGATCCTCCATATTCAAGCACGTTACATTCTTCCATCATATTCTGTAAGTCCTCGTCACAAGAAACAGATACCAATGCATCGAGATCCTCCCCAGGAAGCTGATACTTGATTATCCGGGCTTGATTGTAAATAGTCACAGCTTTCAGCATTAGTTCATCCCAAGAAATGCCCTTGCTTATTCGAAGGATTCGTGTTTCACCTCCAACATACCTAAGTTTTCCATCACTGGGACGCGGCAGGATTTTACCACCAAAACTGCAAAGGATCTTGACCTTGGTTGATGAGTCATCAGAAACAAGTTCTGACGATGGAAAACCATGACCACCCTTACGGCTTTCATTTCTTGATGAGGTATGAGGTACTGATTGCATGGATTGGTAGTTTCCTTTGTCTTCAGTTACAAAAGTCCCCCTCCTTTCAGACTCTTGGATACGGCCCTTATCCATTGGTGAAATGGTAGAAAAATCAGATCCACTTTCAGAACCCTCATGACTTAATCCCAATACCCCCTTCAGCTCTGTGTAGTTGGTTGCAGTGTTAGGATCATTAGAAGGATTTGGAATGAAGTGCTGCTGCCTTGAATTCATCCGCATGAATTCGAACTCCTCACCAGTCTGAATGGAAAAATTCAGCACAGGCCGGGCAGCAACTGGAATATTGAAATCTGGGGGTCTTGCATTAGTATTAACAGAATTAGATGGATCCTGAAAAAATCTTTGATTTGCAGAACCAAGTCCCTCATTTCTAGTTTCCATGGAACCGTATTGAAGTTGGTCATAGAGATTGTGCGGCTCCATTGTACCTTTTCCTGTATTTCTCTCCATTTTTCCAATTACAAAGGTACAAGCACCCCAAATGATATAATGTAGATATCATATTGGCGCATTATAAGAACAAACTCTGTGCTGGTCAGTACATCACCTACTCCAAAAGACAGAATAGTAGTACTCAACCAGGGATTCTGAAACAAGGATTGAGCTCTTACTTATGTCTTCAATCAGTTATCCAGACAGACAACTCCAGCGTAAACAATTGTTCAGGCAATCAATGATCTTTTGCCAAGGAAGATGGAAAACTGCGAAGAACATGGCACCAGTACATAAGAGAATAAATATCAATCAATGCATTAAGTAAAAATAAAATGAATTGAAATGAACCAAAAATTAACATGCATCAGTTTGAGCTTCCTCTACGATATTAAGAATGACAAGTTATGCACAGGCATAGCGTGTGCAAATGACTTCCAGAAGTAATGAAATTCTATAGTCAAGTAAAACCTAACATACAACCGCCGAAATGACCAAACACTAACATGCATCAGAAACAGCTAAAATTCATCTCCAACAGATTACCCAGCTTAAAAAATCCAAACTTGGAAACACTCACACGATCAGATCACGAAACAAACAAAGTTCTCAAAGCTCAGACCTCAAACTATTTAAAAAAAAGGGGGCTAATTTCGCAAATCAAAAGCTAGCAATTCAGATCAAAAACAAAAATCAGAACTAATCTACTGCCAAACAGTACCTCAAAAAGTGAAAATTCAACAGTTCCGAATTCAAATTGATGCAAATAATTACTCAAAGAATTGGACCGGAGTTCAATTAATCACGATCTCAATTAGTACCTGAAAAGCAGCGATGAGTTTAGCCAAAGACTTCTGTGTATCTCTCTCTCCAAAACCATGTCGGTCTCTGTCTACAAGCGCAAAGGGAACTTCGTCTCTCTCACTTAATCAAGATTGTAATCGATTTGTACAGACAGAAAAAGAATGAAAAAAAAACAAACGACGATGATGCTATTGCCAGATAATTCTGACTTGTAATCATAGATGTACATCCACTTACAGCATAGAATGTCGTACTTTTTTTTCTGTCAATAACGCTAATCTTTTTTGGGTAAAATCAATAACGCTAATCTTGATCTTTTTTTTTCCTTTTCTATAGGTTAACATCCACTCTCTAAAAATGTTGGTTATATGACAAAAAATATAAAAAATGGGTCTCAAAAATTATGTGTTAGAGAATTATTAGGTAGTGAATGAAAAACGAAAAAAAATAGGTCCATTTGACATTGTTAAGGTATTTTTAGGGTGTTTGTTAAAAAGTACTCCCTCTGTCCCAATTTGCTTCCCTTTTTGGGGAAGTGGGTTTTTAAAGGGTGTGAAAATTTTGTATTGTCTTTTCTATTTTGCCCCTAAGTCCAGTCAAAATTGCTGTGGTTAATTTGTGAGGCTAAGTTTTTATATGAAACTCAAAAGATATGCAATATGGATCTTATTTGATAGATATCAATTAGTTTTATTATACAAAGTTTTCAAAATCATAAGAACCGTTATAAAATAAAAGATAATAGCCAAACAAATTGAGATGGAAAAAATACTTTTTAAGGGTAAAACTGGAAAGTGACCCTGTTTTGATGAATGTTTATAGAAATGAGAAATATTTTGGGACATCCTAAAATGGAAAGAAGGACCAGCAATTTGGGACGGAGGGAGTAAAAAAATGAAAAGAAAGAAAACGTAACAGTACAATCCCCTCTCTCTTCTTTTTTTCCCCTCTCTCTCTCCTCTTCTGACCCCTTCAGCCGTCCTTCTCTCTTTTCTCTCCCTCTCTCTCTCTTCTCCATTGTTTGCTGCGGTACAAGCCACAGGTAGCGTGGCTTTAACTTTCGACACAAAAGTTAATCCAAACAAATCACTCTAAAATGATCAAATGGAGGAACAAAATGCATAAAAAATACCCTAACTATTTTTTGTCAAAACAATCTGACACTAAAGTGGCTTAAAAATCTCAAATGTAGATACTCTTATAGTGCGACACAAGAGCAGATAATTAACAGCTTGGATTTCATCACGGTAAAATTGTTGATTGTGCGATCGACGGCTCAGATACTGCACTATAATCCCGTAGTGTGGCACCGCATTATAGAATCCCCAATTTCGTCCGCCATAGGTGTCAAACATATAACTCACGAAAGAAACTCTACACAATCATTAGGCCAAACTCGGGTTTGATTATGGATTGTTCCAATTTTTTGACGTATTATTGAAAGCTTCATGAATAAAATCATTCATATTAACCCAAACTTATCCAATAAGTTAATTATGCCAATAAGTCGGGAATTGAAACAAAACCACCAACCTTGGTCCCGTGTCACGCATGCTGTGTGGCCACTTTGAGGCTCACCCTAGGTTCCGTTGTCTGATCTGATTCGTTCATTTTGTTCGTCTTATCGAGCATGTAACCCAACCTAGAAATTCAGGTTGACCGGATATCGATAACTATGTTTTCAGACTACATTTTTTGCGGAAACAAAACACTCAAAAGAAACTATTGTAGGTTACAAAATTGTAAGCTAAATCGTCACCGATCTAACAGTTACTGATATCTAATCAATACAAAATTTTCCCTGATCTACACATCCAATGAGACGAACAAAATGAACGATTTGAATCAAATAACGGGATCCGAGTTGGGCCCCAAAATGCCCTGCACAGACACGGGACCCCGTACTGTTCAGGCTTTTTACTGTACAAAAGGTCGGTATTTTAGAATTGGAGTCAAATGAAGTTGCTAAACCCACTTGTCTCATGAGTTTAATTGATGAAGGAAGCCAATTAGATAATGACACGTGGCAAAAAGTGGGTCCGATTGAAATTGTCCTGTGACGTGGTTGGACGGTGTGGGGAGGAGATGATGAAGCGCGTGAGAGGACTTGGGCCAGTGGGTTTGAGGGTGTGAGGCTGAAAGGGTTGGGCCGTGGGCAGACACGTTGTGGAATGAATTTCTAATGGGCTAAGTCCACATGATGTAGCTGATCTGTTGGCCCAATTCTAATGCTCTGTTTGGAAATTGTGGAAACTGGAAAGGATGTAGGGCTGATAAACGAACTAAACCACTAGAGACAAAATCGTGTTCGGTAGTTTTAGGTCGGTTTATTATGCAAACAAATCAAGCTTTAATAGTTTTTGAAGCTCGTAAAGTTTTCAAACCAAGTTCAAACGTGATACTGCTTGGCTTATTCCACTTATGATATTTCAATATTTAAGCTACTCGAGATCAGTTAATGATCGGCTCGATTAAAATTTGTTAGAAGAAGTTGACTGGCCTTATAAACAGATCAAATTAACTTGAACAATCAACAATTCGACTTGTTGATTTTATTATTCGTAAAAGGATTCAGCAATGTTGTGAATGGATTCTTCACATTGATTTAATTTCTTGGAGCAAATGTACAAGAGAAGCATATGGACAAGCAAATCTCAAGGGCAATACTCGTAAGTCGTAACAAAGGCTAGCATGCCATGCCAGCGCAAGCGATTTTATCCAAGCCAATTTTCTCTCACATAGTCCTTCTGCTAAAAGTAAGTTTCGAAAATCACACTGAAATCACCCTGCTCTTTTAGCACCACGACTAATCTTGGAATACCAATCTGATCACCGTCAACGGGCTCCTACTAAAGCCAAGTCAAAGATACCAATTCTAGATCTGACAGCAGTAAAGGTGCCAAATCATGCACCCACAACCCAATTATTAACTAGTTTTGGAAGCTAGTGATTTCGATAGTCAAGAAAGAGAGAGCAACCACACCATTGTAATGGCCAAAGCCCACCCACTAAAGATCAACCCCTTGTTAAACTTGATATACAACCATTCCAAAAGAATTCGGAACATCTAAATCTACTGCTCCCTCCGTCCCATTTTAAGTGGTCTTTGGGCTGTCCCAAAATAAGTGTCCACTTCGTAAAGTTAGTGGGTAAAAATTGACACATTTTCTCTTTTGCCCATAAAAGTAGATTCAATTTTGAAAAGTTAATGAGTAAAAGTATAATGATGATGTCTCCATCGACGGTAAGTACGGAAAGTAATATTTTGCATGTGTACTTATGTTGACTCCTAAATATGCGTGATTGTCAAATTGAGACATTTAAAATGGGACAGAGGGAGTACTACTTTAAAAAAGCGGAAGAAACATGAATGTTTCCCACATTTTTATCTGACCAATTTACCCTTCTAATCACTCCAAATAACGCACGCACGCCACTAATAGCCGAAGCATCATGATATTTCGATTTCAGTTCCTGCGAACGGTTGCAAACCTATATGTCGTGTTAGTAGAAGTGGTGACCTTTGGCACTTTTCCTTTTCAAAATCGCGACATATATACCGCATGAATTGCTGGGAAACTCCATGTTCTACTGCCAAAAGCCTTCCTCTTCCTCGACGGTTCGACCCCACTCTCAGGCCACCGCCGCTCATCACCGATTTCTGGCTTACTAGGTGGATAGTACACCGAAAGAGATGGATGCTACTTGATGGATGCTACTTGGCTCCAACAAATATTCAATCGGGTTGGATTTGTGACGCTTACGGCCTACATCTGAAACAAACTTAGTTCAACTTCAAAAACGAAATTCAGCTCTTCCGCGAGCTCCCCCGTCCATCTTAATTTTGTTACCGACGTCAGTCACCACGGCAATCAAATCTTATCTTAGGCACTCACTCACTCACTCTCTCAGTCTCTCTATATATACATATAAAGTTATGTTAATTTCCATTTTTCCCAAGTCGAAAGTCCTACGTTAACTTGGAATGTGGGGTTCTTTTTTGGTGAAGATTTCGGACTTAGAGATAATTCTCCATTCGATCGTTGTGGTTAGTAACCTCTTCCTCTCTTTATTTTGGTCGGCACTGTTGTTTCAAATAGGTTTACTTTGGCCTGTCGGATTTTGCTCTTTAAGTTGTAGCAAAGATGAATTGAGACAATAATACATCTTTTTCCCATTGCTTCGGTCATGAACCCGTGTACCCTCCTAACATATTTTTTTGAACGGCAAAAAAATTTTATTGACTCGAAATACACAAAGTACAACGAGATTAAGGGGCATTAGCTCCTCAACATCCAAGAAAGAAAAATATATCCCAAATAAAGATGAGATATACTCATAAACAAAAATGAGAAGAGCCAAAAACCCTAAAGGAAAGATGGTGAGATGCCACCAAAAACCCGAAACCAAAACCCAACTCTAAAGCCTTGCTCAGATTTGTGACATTTTGGATCCGGCCACAACCTTCTGAAGACCCAGCTGCCATATTTATCCCCTTGCCGAATGATACGATATCGGAATCTGGAACAAGTATGCAAAACCCAAATTGCATTTAAGAAAACCAAAAACCCTTTCAAGGTCCCAAAGAAAACTCATCATCCCAAAGAAAAACAAGATACACGTTGTTGTTGCTCCGATCATCGGTATATGCTCCTCAGCCCACCGCCTATACACCACCTGAGTCGCTCCGCAACCCTATCGGCACAACTTCAGAACAGACATCCCAAAAAAGTCTATAATACTACCTCAAAACAATTCCGGAACACCCCAAAAAGCCCCTAAATCAACCCAATACAATAAACTGTTATGGCCTAATCAGATTAAAAAGAAAAAACTTTTATGGTCTGATCATTTTGAAATGTCACTATTCCGGAAGGCTGGAAACAAAGTGTTAAGTTATTAAGAAACACTGTTTTGCCTGATTATTCCGTTTATTTTTTACTTTACGGTCTGGTTATTTGGAAAACAAAATTACTGCGTTATGTTGGGAGTTTAGAAAAGTACAGTAAAATTTATGCCTTCTTTCTATTCGACTACTATATCTCGCCCGAGTATTATAGAGATTTTGATGAATTACCTTCGGGTTCTGCATATTTACCTTCTTACATGCTTTTTATTTCTTCTACTAATTACTAAACTAGATTCTCAAAGTGGTTTTGACGTTGTGGTGCGTTTCCTCTATATGTAACAAAGCGCAAGAACCTTCAACCGAGGGGGATGAAGTTGAGCCAACTTTGGTGGAGAATATATAATCGGTGTAAAATGGTTATTGTTATGGTATATATTCCTATGAATAGAACTTCACCATCGTAACATTCATTAAATTATCAAATTTATCTCCGATGCATTAAAACTAGACATCAGAGGCTCATTACGATGGAATGAGAACTTGATCATTTCAAAATAGCATGTTTCACATGATTTCTCTTTCGAACTATGTATATCATTTAAATCAATCCTTATGTCAAATTGAGATGACACTTGAATGTACAATATTCACCTGATTACAATATTCTGATTCCTAAGTCTATGGCAGGTTGTTTAGTGACTGCATCATGTGGAAAATTCGGAAGTCCATGAATTTCCTCATTCTTGACATTTGATGAACCCGGAAAACCTCTGGGTTTGGAGTTGCACTTGTTCTTTACTACATGATTCTATATCGGGTCAGAGCCTACCACAAGATTGAATTTCTTTTGTTTACACCGGCAGTATAAGGAATGTTCTCTCTTTTGATAATGGTCATCTCCTAACTGTCAAGAGTCGTGGGCTTAGTATGTATTTTTTGGTTTATCTATTAGGGTGGTATACAATGTCCAATATTTTGTGTTCGTGCTTCAAAGCCCCTGTGCTGATGCATGGGTGTAAACAAAATAAGAGCATCATTTTGTAGTATCTTTTCAATTGGAACAACTCCGTGCAAAGCACGTGCCTATTGCTAGTACCATAAAAAAAAGGGGGAAGCTTCTAAATGAACACGTATTATGTGCTTTCACATTTTCACCCTTGTCATCTAAGTCCCATAAAAAAAGAAAAACTAGATGAGAATTAAATAGAAACAAGCATTATCTACATGATACGTACACGATGGAGTACTTAATTTTTGCCACGATTTACAATCTCATTCATAAGTTGCTCATTTTCCATGTGGCAATTATCATTACCAAAACAACTAGCAATGACACCAATTATTTAACTTATGTTCCCTAAGCCTCCACAAGGACGAAATAAATCTAAAGAGGTGGAGGGAGAGACGATTTTAGGGCCAATGAAAATATCTTTTGGGTTACTTAACTGGAAATCACTAGCAGCCTATCACACTCTTGCTCTTCTTTTAATTGTTACATTCCAGTACAAACTAGTTGACCTGTTATGCTTCTGGTTCTCTCCACCAACTTTTCCTCGAAGAATAACTGAGGAAATCCTCGCTGAAGTGATAAATTTCATCACCACAGTACACTGTGTCAATAATAGCTCATAACCCAATCAACATTTAATGCACATTACAATGGATGAGAGAAGATACAAACTAGGGGAAACTGGCCCGTCAATGAAATGCAATGAGCAACGACTCTATCTCATACAAACATCCTTTTTTTTTTGGGCAAACAACGTGAACAACAGCATTATGAAGGATTGACTTAGCCTCCTCCTAGGTGAAAGAATAATCAAACTCCGAAGTACAACTATTATCTTCACATGGATAGTGCCAATACCGGATGCATATAATAATTTTGTAGTTGTCCCAATCCTCAACCCCCTACACATGCCTCATGGATAATTCCATACTCCAGTTCGCATAAACCAGTTCATATTTCTCTGTCGCAGTAGAACCAGTCACAAAATCAATTTATATACTACGAAAAATAACTGCGACTCTACTAGAATGCCTGCATGAGGTTGAAGTCCAAATAATAAAAGCTGCAAATCAAAGATGAATAAGAGACAGGTGGATCATAATAAGGGAACTGAAAATATGCTTTATAGTTTATACTCTTACGTCATGCACTCATATATTTGCATTTTGATCACTACTCTGAGATATGCACAAGGAATTAAAAAGTTAAACAACTCTACTCCAATATATTGTAAAGGATTACATCCTTTATAAGACTAACAAGGCATATATGTATGTAACAACTAGGAAGAACCATCAACTATACAATTTTTGCTTAAATTTCCGAAAGTCCGTAAAATTGTTCCTGAAGAAATGCTCAATTCACAGTATGAAAACCTAATCTTGCCGAAAGAGTTGTGTATCATCTAAATGCTCATGGAAGATATTTTCAATAAATGGAAGATGAAAAGCTCACATCAATTGGCTTGGTGGTTGAGCTGGCTGATACGATATTTTGTATTGCCTTCCATCCCTATAGACGAGTTCTACTATGACGATACTCCCTCGGTCCCTTTTAAATTGCTGAGTATTCCATTTTGGATTGTCCCTTAATAAGTATGTTTTTTGAAAAGTTAATGGCTAAAAGTCTGTACATTATTGTTTTGCCCTTTCAAAAAGTTAATGGGTAAAAGTGGAGGATAATTTTGGAAAGTGAAGGTATAAACTAACGTGAAAGGTATAGAGTGGAGGTAAAAGTTGATGTGAAAAAAGTAATGATGATATTTCTTTAATAAGTTGGCATTACAAAGCAACACACTTAAAAAGGGACGGAAGGAGTACTATTCTTCAGAGCTTTTTTAACCTAAAAATCACAAAAGAAAAAAGGGTTAGAAGGAAATGTGATCAGATCACATGCAACAGTGGAAGGAAAAATTTCAAGTCAACAATTGAGTAGAACACATCAATGACTCATGAATAAAGTTAATTCAAGTAATTACCAACTGCGAGTGCAAAAGAGTCGGTAAAGAAATCATTGCATTTAGGAACCACAAAAAGGCAGGCCTGAGAACCCTCCTACCCAAGTTTGGGCCTAAAAGACCCAAGTTGTTTTTCCTTGGTTTTGGGCCGAGTTGAGTGTTCAGTATTGGTCCTAGCCAGATTCTAGTCCGGGAAATTTTGGCCCAAGTAGGGGCCCAGAAGACTGTAATGTGGCTCAAAACTGCAATAAATACATAATCGGTAGGTGATGAATCTCGCATTGCAGCATCTCAATTAGGGCTGTAAATGAACTGAGTTGTTCTTAGAACTATTCAAGGGTCGATTTCGGTAAAAGCAACTTGTATATTTATAAGGTCGATTCGGTAAAAGTAACTGTATATTTATAAACTTTGATTACAAGTGCTCACTTGGGTTCCCGTGACATCGCCAACGGGATAGGCATTTCAAAACCAATGATACAAGAAATCATCCAGCCACTACAAGTAAATCACAGCAACAATATCATCAATTACAGTGAAACAATAAACGTATCCCAATCAAATATGGGATTTGGACCGAAAACCACCCCCCACTATGACATCAATTACACCACAGACCAAACTAACATCAGCACAACCCAGAATGGCCCATCTATAACAACAAGAAATAAGGCACGAAATCATAAATTCCAAGGATAAAAGGCATCCTTGACTTTGCAAAATGCAGCAGGTACTTGGCAGCCCCTTGGGCAGGCAAAATTAGTCCTTTAGGCTCAAAAATCAACAAACCAAAATTCAGAATGTCGTGTACAAGAAGCACAACTAAACAAGTCAATAGAAAATATCGTCAACATAAAAGAAAGTAACAGCTGAAAGAAAACTGTAATATGAGCCAGACAGCCTGATAGAATCCTATTTTTGTCCCGTTTCTTATTCTGGGCCTCCCGCAAATACCATAAATCACTAGTGCAAAACATTCCTCCAAGTGTGGTCAAACTAGGGTCGAAGAACAAGCACACGGCGACAATTAGAGCAAACACACAGAAAAAGCATCCAACTATGAAATCGAGACTGTCTAGAACTTCAATAGCAATATAGGTGCGGCGAGCTTCACGAGGAGGAGGAGGCCGGGCAAGAGGGCTGGGGGGGAGGAGAGGGAGGTGGAAGCCGGTACCGTACTAGATCATAGGTTTTCTGACGACCTTTCCCTGTAGTTGGACAATGCGGGAACGGCATGCCCATACAATGAACCCAATATCCAGTTCGGTTAAAACAAAAGGTAATAATATCTTTTAGCAGATGAAGTCTTCCAGGCCCAACCGACTCGCATCGAACTAGAATATGAGGGCTCACCACCAAATGAGAGATGAGAGCCCTCGCAAGGGCCTTGAGGTCAGGTCACTCGGTCGAAACCCAATTTCACTCAGTCTATGTGAAAGATCCATTCTCCGTGGCACTTTCAGTTGTTTGAAAACCGAGTCCAGGGAATTTAACCCGAATTCGAGATAATGATTTGAATCGGTGAACATCTGACAGCACTCCCCATGAGTGTCCTACTCGTACCTCCATAACTCTTCAATATTGACAAGGTCTGGAGCGTTCCAATTTCTTAATAACCTTGAAAGCAATTGTCGATCTGCATGGGCTGCAAACGGCCTCTTCGGTACATCCAGAGGGGGAGGCGGACATCTGAACGACTTTCCAGCTGCCCAGACACCGTGTATCGAAAACTTCAGGGAACCGTGTATCGAAAACCTTGGGGTTCCCCGAGGTTTTCGATACACGGTGTCTGGGAAGATCGAAAGTCGTTCAGATGTCCGCCTCCCCTTCCGGATGTACCGAAGAGGCCGTTTGCAGCCCATGTAGATCGACAATTGCTTTCAAGGTTATTGAGAAATTGGAACGCTCCAAACCTTGTCAATATTGAAGAGTTATGGAGGTACGAGTGGGACTCTCATGGGGAGTGCTGTCAGATGTTCACCGATTCAAATCATTATCTCGAATTCGGGTTAAATTCCCCGGACTCGATTTTCAATCAACTGAAAGTGCCACGAAGAATGGATCTTTCACATAGACCGAGTGAAATTGGGTTTTGACTGGGTGACCTGATCAACCCCAAGGCCCTTGCGAGGGCTCTCGTCTCTCATTTGGTGGTGAGCCCTCATATTCTAGTTCGACGCGAGTCAGCTTGGCCTGGAAGACTTCATCTGCTAAAAGATATTACCTTCTGTTTTAACTGAACTGGATATTGGGTTCGCTGTATGGGCATGTCGTTCCCGCATTGTCCAACTACAGGGAAAGGTCGACAGAAAACCTATGATCTGGTACGGTACCTGCTTCCACCTTCACCACCTCCCTCTCCTCCCCCCAACCCTCTTGCCCGGCCACCTCCTCCCCCTCCTCGTGAAGCTCGCCGCACCTATATTGCTATTGAAGTTCTAGACAGTCTCGATTTCATAGTTGGATGCTTTTTCTGTGTGTTTGCTCTAATTGTCGCTGTGTGCTTGTTTTTCGACCCTAGTTTGACCACACTTGGAGGAATGTTTTGCACTAGTGATTTATGGTATTTGCGGGAGGCCCAGAATAAGAAACGGGACAAAAATAGGATTCTATCAGGCTGTCTGGCTCATATTACAGTTTCCTTTCTGCTGTTACTTTCTTTTATGTTGACGATATTTTCTGTTGACTTGTTTAGTTGTGCTTCTTGTACATGACATTCTGAATTTTGGTTTGTTGATTTTTGAGCCTAAAGGACTAATTTTGCCTGCCCAAGGGGCTGCCAAGTACCTGCTGCATTTTGCAAAGTCCAAGATGCCTTTAATCCTTGGAATTTATGATTTTGTGCCTTATTTCTTGTTGTCATAGCTGGGCCATTCTGGGTTGTGCTGATGTTAGTTTGGTCTGTGGTGTAATTGATGTCATAGTGGGGGGTGGTTTTCGGTCCAAATCCCAGATTTGATTGGGATACGTTTATTGTTTCACTGTAATTGATGATATTGCTGTTGTGATTTACTTGTAGTGGCTGGATGATTTTAGGTATCATTGGTTTTGAAATGCCTATCCCGTTGGCGATGTCACGGGAACCCAAGTGAGCACTTGTAATCCAAGTTTATAAATATACAGTTACTTTTACCGAATCGACCTTATAAATATAGAAGTTGCTTTTACCGAAATCGACCCTTGAATAGCTCTAAGAACAGCTCAGTTCATTTACAGCCCTAATTGAGATGCTGCAATGCGAGATTCATCACCTACCGATTATGTATTTGTTGCAGTTTTGAGCCACATTATGGTCTTCTGGGTCCCTACTTGGGCCAAAATTTCCCGGACTAGAATCTGGCTAGGACCAATACTGAACACTATCAACTCGGCCCAGAACCAAGGAAAAACAACTTGGGTCTTTTAGGCCCAAACTTGGGTAGGAGGGTTCTCAGGCCTGGCCTTGGGCTATATACTAGACACTCTTACTTCGCAAAAGGCAGCAGAATAAAATACTACAACCATTGCATTTCAAAGTTTCAAACATTTATTACGGTATTTCAGTTTGCACAATGAAGGAACAACAATATATTAGTAGACAGCCAGAGAGTAAACGAGAACATACCCTAATTCGATATTGATCATATAGAGGCCTCTTAAGATCTCTAATATTGCAGAGTCCTTCAACAAATTTAGAAACCAGAACTGGTTTTTAAAATGCTCTCGCGTCATGTCTCCAACACGAGAACCAGATTCATTAGTAACGAAAGCAAGGTAATTCCAGTGAAGCAAGCAAAAGTACTGCTCAATATACCAAATGAAAACTAGCCAAAAAGTACACATACCAACGTAAAGAGAAAGACCCATCTGGGTTGGCCGAAGGCTTTGATAATTAAAAACTTATCCAATAATGTAAGCCATCACCAAGAGTACATGTGTCACTCTGTATGGAAGCTGTAGGCAAGCATGGGAACTTTGTTTATGACACCCATAATTGTAAAATACAATCATATCAGCTATAGCTCAACCCAAAGAGTTCGGGAATTTTAAAAAATCCATCGATATGAAGGAAAAGGAAGACCTGGTAAATTAAGAATACCCAAAACTCCATATATCTGCAATTAACCAAATAAAATTCCTAACAAAATTGATAGATCTGCATTTGGTCTAGCCAAATTCATAAAATAGCTAGATGTCCATTTTGCATAACAAAGCAAGGTTTCCATACTCTAATATGGGACATGATACAGTTGGATACATTAGCAGACTGTAATATGAAATGGCTGCCAGTAGATCATTGATACAAAATTGATACATCAGCACAAACTAGTGGCTTTACTTATGTGTGTTTTCTTGTAAAAACCGGGACCTGATTTTGTTTGTTAAGAGTGTTAAATTTGGAGAGTGAATGAGTATTGCCGTGGTGAGAACAGACCTCAAAAAAAAAAAACATAAATGGCTACCATTAGATCATTGGCTTTAAATTCTTTCCATCTGTTCATACCCACGAGTCCACGACCACAGCAGAACATGGGTTTTCTAATGATTGAATCCATTATATCCTTTTAGTCTAAGTTGGGATTTGTCGAATTGTAGGGTTATCTTTTGAATGAGAAAACAATAGGATGACAAAAAGCAACTTAATGACGTTTACAACACCTATGTTTTCCATGGACAATATCAAATTTACCCTCCATCTTCCAATCAGTTTCACATATATATCACAAGAAGGGATCAACTAGAAATGTTACAAGAAAAAAGCTGCCAACTAGCAAAATAGAAAGGGAAAGTATCTCAATTATAAGCATGTAACAGAAGTTCATCACAGAAAAGTCGGTTCAAAGATTATGATTTGCAGAAAATGACAGAAAATGAGAGAGAGAGAGAGAGAGAGAGAGAGAGAGAGAGAGAGAGAGAGATTGAGGACCCATATGAAATGACGATACTTTCCCGACTATATCCTGAAAAATCACCAAAATCACGCGAGCACAACAATATTAGCAACTTAGGAGGAAAAAATGTCAAGACAGACTTCTCCATAATTAGGCTTACCTCTCCTACTTGTACATTCACTACATGAGGAATGAGGTTTCCTCCAGCTGTGTCTGCAGCAAGCCAACCTTCACCAGAAACAAGGGGCAACAAAACAAAACAGTCACTTAGGCATTGCGGAAAACTTGCATTCCCTGGACTTGACTTGTGGTATTACAACAATGATGGTATGATATAACCATCGCATTGAAGCTTTAGTACAACGGACAAGGGAGAGCTGGCTATATCTCCAACACATCTCATATCATAGTTATATCGATAACTACCCCCAAACAAAATGGTATGTTGCATTGGACACAAAGCCCGGCAAGAGTTCATACTACACTGTCATATTTTCAAACAGTGCATAGAAAGGGCGTAAGGTCCTTATTTTCTTGAACTAAGAGGAAGAAGTTGTACCATTTGATGTCTAGAGCAATAATTTTTAGTTAATTGGATAATCCAATAATGGTGAACGTAACACTTGACACACCAACTTCCATGAAATTAATTATCCAGATTAAATCATGTCGAAGCGCCAAGTAAATTGATAACAACTACCAATATCATAAAGAATTAGAATCTATTCTAATATAGAAAGGGAGAAACCTTTTTGGTGTTAACCAAAAAATGAAGCGGTGTCGCAAAAGTATTTTCCAAAATTGCCCCCCGAAACACATTTCAACTGCTCTTTAACAACTACGAGAACTCTCTACCAGGGGTGACAAATGTAAAATCTGTTGCGCTCTAACTACCATGCACACGTTCCCTTCAAATATTCTGTTTAGGCGAATGCACCAGGAAACTTCCTCCTCTCTGCGTTAATTAATTGTGTAGTCTGAGGAGTGCGCCACACCTGTCTCCTAAGAGGTTCCCTTTCTTTCCTTTTTCTTGATTTGTTTTTTCTTTCTCTGAACTTCAAAAGGAAAATTTACTACAAACGATTGTGTGGGATAGTTGTTAAGATTGTAAGATAATTTATGAATGCACACCTGTTAATTTACCTTTCGAATGTGCGCCACAACTGCATTGCTTATCATGCTTTCTCGTAGAAATTTTCCACTTCCAACGGTGCCATATGCATATGGATTTGATGGCATTACTCACCACTTGCACACACATTGTGTGTGCCCCAAATTCAAGTACCTATATAATCAAGAAGTGAAATGAATCCAAAGAGAATAACTTCACTCATAAACAGAAACAATAATACAAGGAAAAAGAGATACATATGTAAAGTTATACACTAAATATTAATGTTATTGTGGAAAGCTAGTAGTAACCACTTTCTCTAAATGTATCCAAAATAAAAAGGAAGAAGGCAAAGGTAAATTAAGCATAAATTGCAGCTAACTTTCTGAAAAGATAGTTGAGGCAGCCAAAGCTATGGTCATACAAAACTACAATAAAATTCCAAATGTCTTACGAGTTACGAGCTAAAAACCAACAATACATAAGTCGATGATCCAAACAATCTTATCAAGCAAGGCATCAATCAAAATATCAAAGAAGGTGAATAATAAGGAAGGTGTGCAGAATTATGTTACCTGAATTGCTTAAGGATACAATGCTCACTTCTAAAAGATACATAATTGCTAGGGAAGGAATAGTAAATTTTTTAAGATGCTCGTTATTTTCTAAGGAAATTTACTCATTGAGAAGGATATCAGTTATATTTAGGCTACATGTGTTTAGAATTAAGGTGGCAACTGACGAACTAGGGCCATTACCTTAGTTGATTTATTTCGCTTGTCAAACTTGAGATGTTATTTCCATATGTAGTGTCACTTTATTTTATTTCTTCTAGAATGCCATGATTGACAACTTACCACGGTAGCCCTCATCTTGTCATAATTATTTAACATAAAAAAGGAAAAAAAAAACACGACATTAGGAAATAAGCTTCAGTTAAAGTTCCACCTAAATATGCTTCAACTACATTATAGAAAAGTTATATATCAACAACTAAGGCATAATATGAAGCATAGATCTCAACCATGAGGGTTGTAACCAACATTTATGAACAATGAACGGTAGGCATAACCAAGGTGTAGAGACCTAAGTAGGGCATGGTAATGTAGCCTTGTATTTACTCCTATTGCAATGAGTGCTGGATGAAAAATAAGTCAATACTTGCTCATAGGAGTGAAAATGCCAAGTGACATAGGCTAGGTGTGACACGTGGTCACAAGGACAAGGACATATTTCCCAGCAAGAATGGCTCATTATGCCACACTTTTTGTCTTCATCAGAATTGTAATTCATCTTATAATTGAGACAACTTGATCTATTGTTTGAGTCTGTTATCACGAAATTCAAACTAATTCCTTTAGTTTTCTACGTAGAAAAAAGTCCAAAGTTTCACAGTTGATTCTGGTGCTTGCCTTGAGGCGAAGTGCAACAAACACGATTTTAGTCTTGATTTGTGAGTGGAGAACCCCAAATGGGTTTGCCCATCCGTCGGAGACTTATAATTGCTTACCCTTTTGACGCCTTGTTCACCCAGATGATGAAGGTGAACGCATCAAAAGAGTTGGGATTTTTTGGTAAGTAAAAAGGTGGTTCATTAAAAAGTTGTTGCAGCGAAGAAGAAGAGTTTTTGTGTATTTGCGAGACGACTAAGAATGCTTTTAAAAGGTGGATCTATTAATGCACTATGTTTTTATGCTTTATGATGCTTATTGTGAATTCTATTTACTATTTTTCAATTTTTCATAAGCACCTTTGTATGGCACAAACATAATCCCCCTTTCTATGGTATTTTTATTTAATTTTATGGTTTACAAATAAAAAATACGGAACTAAAAAGGCTTAAGCTTCAATGTGTTGAGATTACGCTTCACCTCTTATATGAGGTCGATAGCCTCTCCTTGTCCCTGAAAGCTTTGGAATACACTAGTTTATTTCTAGATTGTAACTAGTAAATATAAAAGTGCACATACTCGACCCAATCGCTTTACTGGAAACGTTGGAAATATATAAAAACTTTAAAGTTTGCTATTAGTTATTAGTCTTTTTGGTTAAAGAGAACAAGTAACCAAAGTGATCAATGGCACGCAACTCATAAGGGCATAAACAACAATCTTTCAAGGATCTTGACCATATTTTTGGAGTAAGTAAAGAGGTTGAAAAAACTTTGGACCTAGTTTACATACTATTTGTTGCTTCATAAAACCAGGCTTAAAAATGGTGATCTCAAAGTGTTGGTCCTAAGAATCTAACATGACAGGTATCAATAATGCCGAGTTTGAAAATTTGGGATCTAACCTTCATTAGGACTTTGATACATGGATTCCTGGTTAGATTGGAGGAACAAGTTAGAAGTTGTTATCCAATCACCTACAACTACGCTTAGGAATGATGTCATATTGGCATCTCTATAGGAAGGCCATGTGTAATATCCTTATAGTATTTTTGTCTTCCACATACTCAAGGAAAGCAACTTCTTGGAAACTGAAAACGGATACGATTGCACGTACTATTCATTATAATATAATCACGTCTCAAACTATACAATTCTCCAAGTAAGGTTGACCAGCTTCAAATTAGTTTTCGCGTTGCGCTTCTCTATAGTCTGGGTTTGTACTACAGCATAGTGTTCTAAAAGTCGCTAGTCGGTCCCAGGTCGGTCGGCTCCTGACTAGCGACTAGGGGATTAATCGGGGACTAATCGGCTACTCGGATTTTTGTATTTTCAATAACAAATACTCCCTCCGTCCGGATTTGTTGGTCCACAAACATACTTTTTCAAGTCCGAAAATGTTTGTCCATTTCCAAAAGTTAAAGAGTAAAGTATGGAAGAAGTACACAAAAAGTAGTGAACAAAAAGTAATGGAAAAAAAGTTGGAATCCCTAAAACGGACCAACAAATCCGGACGGAGGGAGTATATATATTCTCCTTTTTCATTCCTAAGTTTTGATTTTTAAGAAAAATATATAGTTCAAAAAAAAATTTGAATTATTGTTTTTAATTTTTTAACGTTGAATATATGAAATGATAAATAATTTATGAAGTAAATGGACATTAAATATTTTTTCATAAGGCATGCCGAACAACTTTGTGCATAAAACGAGGAGGAGGAGTCCCTCTCTTTTTTGTTAAAAGACACCCTTTCCCATGATTTCATTTAACAATGAACAACAAGGAGTCACTTTCCTTTGTCACGCGAATCTCTCTCTCTCCTCCTTAACAGTCACATACTGAAAAAAAGAAGAAGAGTAAAAACAGATTACATCAATAGATCAGTTTCAAAAAAAAAAAAACAGATACAAACAGAGATCAACTGGAGAGAGAGAGAGAGAGAGAGAGAGAGGGGAGGTGGAGGGGAGATCCTTAGAGGCGAAGAAGAAGAAGAAGAAGAAGAAGAAGAGGAGGAGGAGGAGACTTGGTCTGACTCGTCTGAGGAAGAAGAAGAAGAAGATCGGCTGATTGAGTTAGACTTTGTAGCAGCAGCAGCCACCAACAGTAGCAGTCGACCGATTGATGGAGTTGGAATAGGTAAGGGGATTTAGCATTTAGGGTATAAACCCATCAAAAAAATTACACTATGGCCCCCAAAACTTAAACATATTCTGTTTTCTGCCTCGATTTGTTACCGATTTTCCCGATTTGCCTCGATTTTCCCGACTAGTCGGACTTTTAGAACACTGCAGTGCAGCAGTCCGTGTAATCTCTGCTATCTAAGACTATTTTTAACGGTTAGAGTTATTGCAAGACTCCTACCGGGAAGAATAGACTCTTACCGGAACGAGTCTTTTTAAAATTCTTGACCATTGATGACTGAGATGAACGACCGAGATGCAACTGCCGAGGCTTCTTTGATGTCCAAGAGTTCATATCCAGGATGCCATCCAATTCAAGCCAATGCATATTTGTCAGTAATCTTACGGCTTGTTATTTTTCAAGTTAAATATGTGTACAAGTGTCGTTATGAAATTAGATGGCATTAACTTGAAGGGTATTAAATAATGTTGAGGGCTCAAATTCTAAATTGTTATAAACCAACTTAGTATTTTGAGCCAAATTGTTCGTCATATGTAAACCTAAGCCTGTACAATTAAACAATTGGATGGATCTATTTAACAACATTCTCTTTAACAATTGGATGCATGTGCCCATCTATTAAACAACATTCTCTTTTGTCCCTTTTTCCCATTTACCATGATAGAAAGTCTAATAACATGTCATTTTATGATATCAAACCCAACCTCATCAATGGCGTACCATATCTAAATCCACCATAGACCGGAGTTCTCTCTCTCCTTTTCATGGATGGTGGAGACCAACATTCAAGAGACCGGGTCTTTCCAACTTTTTTGGTTTTTCCACGCTTTATTTTCTCTATTTTGCCGGTATATATTTTTATTTTGAAAAGATTTTGCCAAGATCTGGCCTCTGGGTTTTGAAAGGGTTATCTACAGACTTGAATATGGGTTTTTGTGTTGTGAGATCTCCATTTTCTCTCTCTTCATCATTTCCTGTGTTGACTGGTAGACACTCCGGTACGGCTGAAAAACTGTACGGTACACCGGAATCATTCGAGATCGGCCGGAAAGTTAGGCGAAATGGAATTGGAGGTTTAGCGTAGTGGATTTTTGTCCAAACAGTACATACCGGCAGGTACAGAACGGGATCTACAACCTTGGTCAAACTTCTATTTTTTGGTGTTCGGCTACAACCTTCAAAAGTATCTATATACCATATAACGTTCAGGGCAACAAGCAAGAACGGTAATCTTAGTAAAAGATTAATAAATTTCTTTTGCCGAGCAAGCAAAAAAAAAAAAGAAACAAGAACGGGCTCATGCTGAATTGGTGCTTGTAAAAGCTATAGTCCTCTTTGTCATTTCCCTACTCACAGAGGAAATCAATAATAGATAGATACGCATATGACGAGAGAGAGAGAGAGAGAGAGAGAGAGAGAGAGAGAGAGAGAGAGAGAGAGAGAGAGAGAGAGAGAGGTGAGTTTGGCATAACATGGACTTGATGAATCATCTTATTAGCTGACTTCGCGCTCCAACCAAAAATGACTTACGGGAGTTTAGGAAGGAAAACAATTTCACCCACGTGATGGAAAATATTTTAGCGAAAAATGTTTTTTGCACTTTTTGTCCAACCAAACAAGGAAAAATGTTACACAAAAACATTTTACTTCAAAACAAACGGAGCCTAAGCAAACTAATCCAAATGTCCAATAAATGCCTAACATCTTAGTTGAAGGTTAAACAGAAGTTGAATGCATAACTATCTTTACATTGCACTAGATTTAATCAACCTATCACTATTAAGACCAACAAGTAATGACAAAACAAATATTACAAAATAAACCACGAAACTGTAGCGTACATAAAAAAATGAAGGCTAATATTAAAGCAAATTGTTGTTGAAAGTGAGAAGCAAGCAGAAAGCACATAGATTCATCCACCTTCCCATGAAAACAAAGAGCACAAAAGCAGTGAGTTGCCTACAGAATCTTAATACGGCGAAGAAGATGTCCCCTACCGAAAAAGATCTATATGGTAAACATCAAGTTACTTCTCTGAATCAAGTGTATCAAAAATCCTGTGCTAAAAAGCACCAAAACCCCATGCTCACGCACCATTGTCCCAAACATTTGGGACACAGACATGCCTTTGACCATAGCCCATTTTTATATTTATAGGAAACATATGGGATACGCAGGAAAAACTGCTCAAACATGGAGAGGACCGGGGGGGGACAATTGACCAGACAACAAACCGAATATATCCCCTGTGAGTATCAAAACCGCATATATTGAAGACGAATCAAGGGATCATCAACCGATACCCCAGCAATCCAGACTCCATGCAAAGATCAATCGTACAAGCCCGTGCTCGGATCCATATTGTGACATGACAAATATGGAGGGGGGACACATTAGGCGAGCTTCTATTCAACCTTGATGGTATTACGTCCTCTTCTCAATGGCTGCGGTGCTATTTACTTGTTTAGCCTTGCGGCGTGCAACTGAACATTCATACGAATCCATTGGTTGTCAGATTTTCAGTGATGGTGCCCATCTCTCATGCTTCCATCACATGACTAGTAAAAATGGGCCGCAAGTTGTTACATTTCAAATATATTGTTTCCACACCTATGTTACATAGGCTTGACTTGCATATAAGGTATATGTGAAGTAGTATGGTTTCTAAACCTTGTACATATTGCCCAGTAGAGAATATATTGATTGCAATTCTTGACTAGTACATTTTCAATGAATGAAAGTTACAATTAGAGCGTGTCGAACATATTTTCGATTTACCATTTCAAGGAAAAACATGCCTTTTTATCAACACAATTCCTTTTAACTTTAACAACCTCTGAATGACTTCATAATATGTCTTCAATAATTTTTGTTAAGGTAAACTGCAAAATATAAACATAAGTCTCACATCTCTTCCTCTCACGTTTGGAATTAGTTAGTACTAAGCCATAGAGAATCGGCTCTAGCTTAAGTAATAATCACATAGATATTGATACAAATCACAATTATGTACGATGTTGGAACATAAAAGGTAAATTAGCATTTTAAGATATCAGCGACTATACGAAGTATTACAAACCCAAGTATAATATAAAGTTGAAAAAGCCCAAGGACATGGAAAAGGATGCTAAATCAAGTAAAACTCACTTGAGGGGAATAGTTATTTATCTCCAAATGAAATGCGATGAACAACGATCTTGCTTCTACCTCATCCATCCATACAATATTGTTGTAACCATGCCAGTGCTGCACTCAACCAAATAAACCTATAAATACATAAACAATAGAACATATTTGCCAAATGATAAGAAGAAAAAGTAAAGTAGTAAACATTCACAGGCGGCTCCAAAAAAAATGTTTTTTGTGTGCAACGAAGAAGTAGCTATTGGATATAATAGTACTCATGAGTCATGACTACCAGGTAATGAGAAACCTCAATTTGTGCTATCCTTGAAAGTATGAAGAGGAAAAAATACAATGCTTCTGGGGGATGCCCTAGCACCCATTTACCACCAACATGAGTTTAACTCATCACATGTACATTGGACCCACATAGATATGTGGTAGTTAGGTTTATTGGAGCATGTCAAGGGGCACTTAAAAAATTTGTTGCACGAACAATCTATGTCCAAGAGAAGTAATCAATAGATTTCAAAGGAAATGATATTAGAGGAGACAAGAGGACGATAAGAGCATCAATAAACTTTTCTCTAACTCAGTCACTCATTAGAATAGAAAAGTTCTTCTCACGTGGTAACTGTAAAGGTTTTCTCACGTGGTTATGTTAAAGGTTTTTTTTTTTTTAAGAAGTGAAGGTCATAAACAAACAGTTAAAAGAAGTAAATGAAGCTTCGAAAAATGCGGCACTTGTTGAGAGAGATGGTTGGAGGGGATATGAATGCTTTAAAATGTGGCATTTTAGCCCCCTTGGATATGTACTGTCTCATTTTCCATCCACAGTCCATGTATTAGACGCGCACAATCGAAAAATACTAATGTGAAAGATATTTTCCCTCCAAAAACGAACACCAAAATGCCCTTGTGATAAGAATTAGAGGAAACCCAATTAGTTGATCTTCTTCCTACCATATTTTCCTCCACCAGGACCCACCAGCACTTGTGTTCCTCCTCCACTTAAGCTATCTTGTCAAAGGATCAGGGACTGTTGAACTCCTCAAGAGTTCATTTATTCAAGAGAAATGAAAGAAATCTCTAAAGGAAGAAGGCACTGAAGAGGCCTATGCCCGAACCCACCACCTAGTTTACCATTGACGGAAAAAAAAAAAAAAGCAATAAGAAAAAATGCAATCACCAATCTGGTTGTGACTGAGATCAATTGAAAATCGAAAGGCAAATAGTCAAATTACCACAGGGGTGTTTTAGACTTCTCCGTTATTCGGTTAACGGAATCAAAATGATGCGTTCTAATCTGTAAACTAAACCACATGTACATTGTGTGATCTAAGATAAAATGCTAGGAGGTAAATCGCACCCGATCTATTTCACATGGGTAAAAAAACTTTTCCCAAATACAATTCTTATTCCTTCTCAAGCATTGATCGATATGACAAGGGAATGGAAAGACCAATGGCATGAATGAGAGCAATTTTCATTCAATCTCACCTTTAGTGAGGCTAATTTTATCTACATCTAGTGAGATATGTAGCGCCTTCCATTTCAACAATTAGAACCACAATTGTAGGGTATTACAGTATTAGGGTCCATAATAAATTTTGGGGATTCTTGCTTTATTTTTGCAGTTACCATGTGCCATTGGGTCTCACCACATTTTTAGGGTCCATTTGTCCAATAAAAAACTCAAGATTAGACAACTAATTGAGATTAATCCAATTGGCCAAAAAATGGCATTTATCTGGCTAAATTTGGCTGAGGAAATGGCCCATGCCATTTCTTCAACATCAGCTTTCCCTCCGCATTTTCAACTACCAAAGTCAACAGAACAAATAAAAATCACAAGATTAATACTTCTCCAACATTGAAATACCCAGTGTTTGGCGAATACAATTTCAGATTAACCCAAAAAAAAAAAACTAGAAAACTGTAAATTTTTTACCTTCCTAAAAATCAATGAATTGGAAACAAGAACCATAGCCACATCGTTGTTCTATTCGTCAGACCTCCGATAAGCCAGAATTCCAAGCATCGGCCGTCTACGCCGGAATTTCAAGCATTGGCCTTCCCTTCCCTTCCCGAAAGTGGCCGGATAACTCAAGTGATGAGAGAAAAATCGGGGTGAGAGAGAGTGACAGCTCGGTATGGGAGAGAAGGGAGAGGAGAGTTTGGTCGGACTGAGATGAGACCAGATGGTGTGCGAGAGAAGAGAGTTCTCTTATGCTCTGTTTGTCGATGTAACCGAGAATCCGGGTATTAACTCTCTCACTCTCATAATTTTGGACCCTTTTTAAAAATTCAAACATTTTAAGGTAATAGTATAATTATTACCCATTATGAAATTTTAACATTTTAAGTTAACATAATCACACCCTTTTTGAAATCCAACGTTATAAGGTAATATAATCATTACCCCTTAATAGATACTAGAGGCCGGGCACACGCAATGCGTGTGCAAGTTGGACTTTGACAAAAAAGAAAAGGGACAAAAGTTATCCGGCTTATCATTTGATCGTCTGTGCATTGTATAGTTTTTTTCCCAGAAATAAACTATCTTTTAGATATCTAAGCAATGTATTATGACAGATTGCACATAATCAAATAATACAATACTATGCTAACGTCGATGTCACTGCAACTTTTTCCCCGATCTACTACATAAGTACTCATGTATGAAATTTTATAAATCAATTGTGTTGGCTATAACGGAGAATAGCCATTTTGTACAAGCCTATTATTATTACCTGCATAGATTGTGAAGTCGATGCTGTAAGTTTGACCAAAAATATAAAAACTCCAGTGTTAAAAAAAGAAGTAATGTGGAGGTTGAACATGAAGTGATTAATTTAAAGACTTTTAGTTCATATGAAAGACATACAATGATACTAAAAACACTAGCACAAACCCCAAGGGGTTGACCAAGTGGTTATAAGAAAGTAATAAATGTGCTTCCATGAGATCACATGTTCCATTCTCACGGAGGCCAAACATTCCAAACCTTAGAGCCACTGGAGGTTTGCCCGGTTGTTAACTTCAGGGCCCCGAAATTAGTTGAGGTGCGTCCAAGACCATCCATTCCGGCATACATGCATCAATACCACAAAACTATCACCAGTTCATTATCAAAATCTGACAAAGTCGACTCAAACGTATCCAATTTTCACTGTTTCACAACAAACAAAGCAAACAGAAAGAAAAGAAAGCACCAGAACTATCATTGACACCAGTTCTTAAAACCCAAGAAGCTTATTTACCAACATATTATTAGCATAAGAGGCCGGGCACACGCGATACGCGTGCAAGTCGACCTGTGACAAAAAAATTTGGCACAAAAGCTACTAGCTTCGCATTATTTTTAATGGGTGATATTTAGCTTTACTTATTTTTTTTACTGCTGTTTGTTTGCCAAAAAAATAATGCGATGCCCACGATTAAAAAATAAGCTAGTAGCTTTCGTGCCGATTTTTTTTTGTCATAGGTTACTTGCTCACGTATCGCGTGTGCCCCGGTCTCTAGTTAATTGAAAAAAAAATGAACACAGTAAACTATGAAAATATGTAGATTGTACCTTCCAATGGAGCTTGTTTTTAACACAGGAGTTTTTGAGAAAGATGTAGATTGTACCTTCCAATGGGGCTTGTTGATTTCTTTCTTCTCTACTACCACTTGCGCTAACTCTTTTAGAATTTTCTACTAACATTTTTTACTAAAATCATGAATCAGTAAGACCTACTTTTGCATGTCAAATTAACCTGGGCACGTCAACTCAACCTTACGCAATTTTGTGTGTGTGCGCGCTCTTAATCACCAAATAGGCAAATATGAACGGTCTCTCAGACCAATAACACCCAAAACTATAAACAACATTATAAATATCACATAAAATAAGTTATTCATTCTTTCACATATTTCTACATTGTATTGAAACAAATTGTACGTAATTAAATAATACATTACCATGTTAACGGCGCTGTCGCCACCGATTTTTCCACCAAAAGTGAAAAAAAATGGCACTATACACGTGCCACGCTCCAAAAATAAAACAAAAGGCACACCATACTTGTGTTGTCTTCCTACAGGTTTAGATTGTTCTTCTTCATTGTCGTCTTCTTCAGGAAATCGATCACGGTTTGGATTTGAGTGAGATTCAACAATGACGATGGCAGTGGTAATCAAGCGCCATCTTCAAATCATCTCTCACCACCCAAAGTTCTGCCGTGTTAGTGGTGGTAACCCCACTGACTTCGCATAAGCTTCAAGGAAATGGCCTTGATGGTTCTTAGAAATGCCACCGATACCGTCCTCATATGCATTGCCTTGTGATGAACCATGGACATTCAATTTTTTAAAGCCTGTGGTGTGTACAACAATTGCAGATTGGAATTTTTTTTTTAAAACTGCAGCAGTTACTTATTTGAAGAGCAGTTACTAATTGGAAGTTGAATTACACGTTTTCATTTTTGAGGGGTAAAAGGAGTTAATCACACAATTAACGTGGGGATTTGTGGGAACATGGGTTTGTGCCAGTTGAGGAGCCGTGGGTTTACCATTTTACCCAAGCAGTTTCTACTGGCATGCTTTTGTAGCATCTTTTTGAGGGGTAAAAGTGGAAAACACTTTTGTGACAGGCTTCAAAAAAAGGGTACACCAAACTGGTGCTCTCCCTTTATATATTAGAATAGATGTTAAGGGTATTACCCTTTAATACATTTGATTATAAGGTAATATAATCATTACCCTTTATTACTGGATCCTTTTTGAAAATCTAACATTTTAAGGTAACATAATTATTACCCTTTAATACATTTGAATTTCCAAAAGGGAAATGATTTTTACACCCTCCATTTTACAATTTACACTTCATTTTTTGTCTTTATCAACATCAATTTACCATGTTGCCCCTTTTCAATACACATTTTTCACACAATAATATTGTAAATTCATGTGGATTAAGACAAAAAAAAAAAAAGAGTGTAAATTGTAAAATGGGGGCTGTGAAAATCATTTTCCTTCCAAAATTACCTCTTTTTTGAAATGCCAAGAACAGCATAAGTATGTTTGTGACAGAGATTTTGCACATGTACCTAGAGGAGAAATGACTCCTATCATCAAAGCCATTGATGAATCACATTGGTTATATAAAGTTTTAGAAGAAAACTTTAGTGAAGACCCTTTGAAACTATGGTCACGAAGCCCTCGTTACTGTAGCTTAAAGCTAAGAAATCCTAACGTAATAGTTAGAGTAAAGCCTATGATCTATACCAGACAGAATAGAGATGAATTTGATATACAAATAAAAGAACTTCTAGATAAGAAGTTAATTGAGGAGACTACTAGCCCATACTCTAGTCCAGCTTTTATGGTAAGAAATCATGTTGAGATTAAGAGAGGTAAAGCTCGGATGGTAGTTAATTATAAAAGACTAAATGAGCAATTAGTCTTTGATGGTTATTTTATACCTCGTAAAGATATTTTGATTTCCTTAACCAAAGGATCAAAAGTTTTTAGTAAATTTGATTGCAAAAGTGATTTTTGGCAAATTCAACTTACTGAAGATTCGAAACCATTAACTGCTTTTAGTACTCCTAGAGGACATTATCATTGGAATGTAATGCCTTTTGGATTAAATATAGCATCACAGGTTTATCAAAGGTGGATGGATAGTATTTTCAAAGACCTTAAAGATTTGTGTATGGTCTATATTGATGATATATTGATTTTTTCCAAAACCCGGGAGGATCATAAAAAGCATTTAAAAATACTTTGTGAAAATTTTCAAAAACATGGAATTATTTTATCTCCAAAAAAGATTGAACTTGAAAAAGAATCAATTGAATTTTTGGGAATAGTTTTAGACCAACAATGGTTAAAATTGCACGAGCATTCACATGAATGACCTCTTCTTTAGACAGAGATCGCAACTGTGATATGTGGGAACAAAGAACTGGAGAAACTTTTAGACATGAGTGGGCAACTGGGCACCGTACAACGTATAGTTGCATGGATAATGAGATATCGTCTAGTGGCTCTTGGTTGAGTGGGGCAGCAGCTGGACAATCACCTCATTTTCTGAAGTCGAGAGAATTGTCCTAGAGAAGCTTACTGAAGCAGATCTACCTCTTTCAGCTGGCATTGCAGTGATGAAGTATACAATTGGGAACACTGGTTTACCTAAGTTTCGTAAAGGAGCTATTTCTTTCCGGTCATTTCCCTTATATTGGTCATTCACATCATATAATTTGCCGGTCAACTTCGAATATGAGTTATGTGTCTTACTTTATTGTTCCGACACCATCTTGTCATTACTTAGTTTTAAACCTATTGGGAGAGTTCCTTATCCCTTCTTGTTACCGGGTCTGAGTCCGTAGTATTTCTGCAGGTGATTCAAATTCATTACACATGCTAATGAAAGTGAAGTAGGAAGGAAAAACTATTTCAAAGAGAAGCAGAGCATGGAACTTCCAAGAGGAAAAGTGAATATGTAGCATCGTCGTTTAAAAAGATTACAGGTTTAGCCTCTCATATGCCATTGTGAAAGCAGATAAGTCGTACAGCTCACTCTGTGAATCGCCGAAACAAACATCAATAAACCCCTTCGAGACGGCGATGGATGAGACGACAGTACCGTAGCAAATAATGTGGCTAGAGCCATAGAATCTGTATCTTCTCTCCATACGCGCACAATTACATGCCTCATGTACACATATTTGTACACTCATTTGCATGTATTCGTTGCAATTTTAGGGCTTATAGATGGGTATTGTGTTACTAGTCCTGAGATACAATTTATTCTAGTTCTCCTTGTCGCTGCCAAATGTGTTCAATACGATCATTGTGAAGTCTATGATATTCGTCGGAATGGTAGACGGAGAATGGTAGTTGATGAAAGGTAATTTTTCTTTTTTTAAATAAAATGGTAGTTGAAAAATAAATATAAGGGAAACTATTGAAAAATAGGCACTGGAAATGGCAATGGACCATTGCACTAACATTGCCATTTTTTTTTTGGCAAAATGACACCATTCCTAGCCATTTTTTGGGAATGGCTTGTGCCAACAACGTATTGGTTGTGTATGGCCACATATTCCCCAGTTTTTAACCCCACCCTCATGACAAAATAACCAGTGAGCCCACCATTACGTGCGAAGCACGTAGCCTGACACTAGTATTAAAACAAATGGTACTGGAAATGGCAATGCACCAACATTGTCATTTTTTAGCCAAATAAAAATATTCATAGCCATTTTTTGGGAATGGCTTATGCTTTGAATGCATTTGTTGCAAGAAATCCTCGATTCGGCTCAGTCGAGAAGGTTCATTCCCACGATGAATGTAAGGGCTTCCGCTCCTGTCAGGATGAATGGAATGGGGTGACAAGTAAACTACTTCTCTTCTTTGCGTGAAGAGATTACTCTTACGTGGAAGAGCTACAAAGATTGTCTATTTCAAATTTTTTCTGTACAAAGATTGTCTGTTTCAAATCTTTTTTGTTTAGAAATTGTCTGTTTTAAATATTTTTCGTACTTTTCCCTTCAATGGAATTTCATTAAAGTTGAAGTCGTGGTAGCTTGTCATTGATTTTCTGCAATTCTTTGGTTCACTGGGGTCCGTGAATAACTTTCTCTCCCATTATGAGTGATTTTTAATGTCTTATGTATTCGAATGCTTAAATCATTTTTTTGCACAAGCCATTCCCAAAAATGACCATGAATATTTCTATTTGGCTAAAAAATGACAATGTTGGTGCTTTGCCATTTCCAGTATCATTTTTTCTAATACTAGTGTCAGACTACGTGCTTCGCACGTAATCGCACGCTCACTGGTTATTTTGTCATGAGGGTGGGGTTAAAAATTGGGGAATATGTGGCCATACACAACCAATACGTTGTTGGTCGAGTAGGAATAAAGGAGGCGGGAAGCCACCATTTCTAGAATGCAAGCTTATCCTTGACTTTTTTTTAGAGCATACTGGTATTGTGAAAAGAAAAGAAAAAAAAGGTTATGGATGAGGATGAAAGAATGCCGAATTTAGTGAAATGAATTACAATAGGTCCACTTAATGATGAATCCGTTGAGCTCAGTGAATATAAGGCACCAAAAGCAACCTGCTATTTTCCAAAGGCAGACATTAAGTGTATAGTTTGCAAGCGTGGTGCCAAAAATAAGAAAACAATATTAGAATGAAAAGCACAAAGACAATCTCTAACGATTGGATGTTGTGCTGCTGCTGTTAGCTTGACAACAAATGTAGGATAACGATTGCAACCATGAGACTAATGCGGGTTTCCTTGTAATGTCATCGGAACCCGCAACTTGTGCCTATAAGTCATTGAGAATCATGTTCTGGCCTTCTCTGGGGAGTACAGCAACCAATTGGGCTTCATCAAACTCGGTAGGACCAGCAAAAGGAAGCAGTCATCAGTATTTTTACATTCAAAATCAGTGACGTGCAAAAATCCATTCTACAAATGAAGGCAAGAGATATAAGGGCAAGTTGCTTGATGTTAAATGCTTGCCATCCCCTAATCCGCGACATTTAATTTCCTGGGCCTAAGCAAAACCCCTAAAAAAAAATTACTTTTTAAATGAAGATTTGTACTGTGAACCATATTGCTGAATCAAGCTTTTACAAGAACATCAACCAGCTAAGGAGAACACAAGTTATAGCAGATACAAGTACAAACCATAAAATTCATTTACCCGTATATCCACAATTGAGAGGAACCTTAAAAGCAAATATATAAGTTTTTTACAGAACTCCAACTCATCTTGCCAATTTTGCCACAAATCATTCTCTTGAGTCATAACTTCACGGCAGCGATCACAAGCTTTTTCCACAAGACTACGCAAGCTGATTGATTCTCCTGGACAGTGAGAACTACAGCTCTAATTGTATCCATGTAATCTGGCAACTGAATCCTCCGGAAATACTCCATGCAAGAAAGTGAAACTAATATCTTAACAGAGATCTCCATCCGCATTTCACTAGAAATACTCCTGTTGGGGAGTGTTTTCTCTCTCTACTCATAACAGCAGTAATATCTTCTTCTTCTTTTTTGCAACAGAACAACAGGAGTATCTTTAAAACTGTGTTTCTCTATCTACTGATACCATTACAAAAGGAGAGGCATACAAAGCAGAGAAACCCGCTATATTATACTGGATTACCATACTCAATAGAAACCGAATCATATTCCCCTCATTGCAGTTGAGGGACTACATTATTCTCCCATGACTAAGCCAAGAGATGTTTCGCATGTTCCCCTCATTGTATTCTCCCCTAAGTAGTTGAAATCATACGTTCCCCCATGTTTGAATGGCCTAATACTTTTCTTTCCGTTGGAGAGAAAAGCAATAAGTGGAAGGTACCGTAAACCAAAAGTAAAGAAAGGATATAATTGCCACATATTCTCGTGACACATACGATAATTAATCAACAAAAAAAAAGATCAGAGATCTGACAAAGAGAGAGAAATGAAGACACAAACATAGAAACTCAAAAAAATGTAAAAGAATTTATTTTTAAAAAGAAAACCCAGCAAAGCAAAAATGTATCCTCACATCCAAATGCTAAACTACCTCACACACACTATGCAAAGACTGTTTAAAAACAGGTTGCTGGGGGCATCAAGTGGTACGCAAACCACCAAATCAGTGGGTTTGTAATCTCTTTCAAAAACTTCAATGAAAGATGGGTTAGGAATTGCAAGAGGTACTATGATAGTTAAAACGGCAATAGAGAGCGAAAAATCACAAATATAATCAATTTATATCATAAAAAACACCAAAAGGGCCACAACGAAGGAAAGGAAGCTGACCTTTCATGTACAAAAAGTACACGAACACACCATTAAAAAACACTACTCCGGACACAACCGTTCCGAAAATGGTAGATGTATATGAATCCATGTGTATGTAAGGGTACTGGACACAGTTGTGTCCAGAGTTGTGTTTGTAGCATTGCTCTTTCATTTATGGATGATTTTACAACATTTTGGTGGAATAAGCACAAAATGACAAAACAGACACCTTAAAAAACACCAGAAATTAACAGCAAATTTCTGGATCACAAAGGAGCCTAGTTGCCTAATTGCTACAAAAGAGATTAACGTGGAACACGTGCTCAATCTAGTAGACAATGATTACCGCAACTTTATACTTGTGGCATAGAAATCAATTGTGTGCTTTTGTCCTTTACACTTGTGCTCGTGTTTCACAACTACCTGCGTAGACAACTAAATTAACTATACTTCATAAATCATCAATAGCTCAATGCTTAGTGGAATCTCAACATGTAAATAAAACAAAATTGTAAACAGCTCAAGTACATTCTATCACGATTTTTTTAGTTAATACTTGAGATAAGAACTAGGTGAGTTACCATCGTGCTTTGCACGACTGGTGTGACCCGTTGGTCTCTAAAATTTTAGTTTCTATCTACCACCGAAAGCAGACATTAATTACTTGTTTACCGAGCAAAACATAATTAAAGAATTAGGGTAGAGGGATTTGAACTCACGACCTCAAGGTTATGAGCCTTTCGAGCTACCGAACTACTTTACTTCCTCTGGGACCAGAAGGTGATTGTTGGTTGCCTTACCCATTTGTTGAGGTTGATTTGTTGTAATTTACTTTTTACCATATGAGTATTAACATGCTATTTTTGGGCATATATTATGGAGACAACATGCATAAGAAGTTGAGATTGTGCAAAAGATAATAAATTGAGAATGTGCCAAGACTGAGAAGACAATCCTAGGAAAGCCACCATAGGGATGGTTGTTAAGATACCTAAAACAGCAAAAATTGCCCATGCAAGAGATTTAAGGCATGATTATCACATATAGGAGGATGTAAAGTTCTCTTGTAATTTTGGTGACCGATCCGAAGAGAAATCTCCCAGCTTTCTTGTTGTTGAAGGCATATTCAAGTCGCAGAGATCCCAAAGGAGAGTCCCCCAACATACCAAATCCATACCAGCATCCACTTCCGGACTTTAGCCTTCCCCTGGCAAGATCACCTGAGCACACTGCACACATACTTGAATCACATCTCTCAAACTGCCGAAAGAATTCAGAATTATCATGAATTTGTGAAGGGACTCATAAAAAAGAAAGGAGAATGATCAGGGAATTAGAAGTCAATTTAACTTCTTTACTGACTTTTCTACTGCATTATGTTCTTACAAAAAATGCTTTACATATCCCATTCCCACCATATACACCTTCGTAAACTCAGGATCCAAAACCCATCTATAGTATTTGGAGTCTCGGACTAAGATGAGCTAACACCTTTCCTGAGATTTAACAGCAATTTATTCATCAATCCTAAGTGGTCTTCCGGTCTTGAGTTAGCTAGGAAGAGACATTCTAACATAATGCTTCATATACAAGCTAATTAATTGAGTGGCGAGTCTGGTGACTTGGTTGGCCTATTCAACTTACCATCCTACGGATGGTTAGTCCCTCTGTACCCATTATATTTGGCAGATTTACAGTCAAGTGCTAACCAAGTGGAACCCAAAGAACAAAAGATGAATTTGAACACGAGTAAAGCTCAATATATATGCAGGAACTTGTTTCACCCTGAACAACTGATGTCCACCATTTTCAACACATAAGAAAAACAAAAAAGAGGCAAATAGCAAATCATTTTAAAAAGCCAAATCAAATACTGCTACCGGGCACAATTCGACCAGATTCTAGATCAATTCATAATCAGCAAAAAACAGCTCCTTCCACAGGTCCCAACTGTAAATATGAGATGAGGATAATTCAATAATCAAGAGAAAATGAGAGAGAAAGAGGCTAGAGAGAATATAACTGTAACAAAAAACAACTAATTGGCTATTCCGCAGAAGTAACTACCCTGTGTACAAATATATAAAAAGACAAATTATTTAATCATGGCAACACAGTTGTTCCACTCTTACAGCAACCGGATGCAACAAATAAAAAGGGTATGGGCGTGGTACGTGAATCCTCTAAAGTCTGTTGATGTTTGAACGATGTCACTTTCGCAACAAAGCAATTGGGATGTTACTATCATCTCATTGCTAGGTGTTTTCTGGCGTGCTCTGTATGAGAGTTGATGCCCAGTGCGAGATTGGTCGCCATTCCAAACCAGCAATCCTCATGTATATTATCCATGCCATGTACCAAGTGCAAAGATATAAACCTAGCAGCATCAATATTAGCAGAAGCGGCAAAAGCTCATCAGTAGCAATGACTTGTTGACTCTAAGACATGATACAGGCCTAGTCTTAAAGCCAATGTGAAGCATGATCCAAGATGAGGAAGGCCGTGCATGATATAACAAGCACAAACTAATTTGCAGTAACGGAAAACCCAAGAAGAAAATTGTAATCATTTTGCTCCATCCACAAACACCAAAAAAGTTAAATGCTGGAGTACGAGATTTTCTCTTCTAGGAAACTTCTAATAAGATACATAGTGCATGAAGCCTTTTTTTTATTATTATTGTTTATATTTTTTATAATCTAGTGCATCAAGCCATCAAGTATTTAAGACAAATGATTTCACCAAACAAGTTTCACATGCTTTCTGGAGAATAAACAAGAACCTTAGAAATGGAATTATACGAAACTGGCACTATACTGTTCAGACTGACCGTAACATAGCCTTATGGCTTTTGTTAATTAAATGGTTTTGAAGAAACAGAGGTACTTCAGAGTCAAGAAAGTGGTGTCCACTACACGAACAGTAAACCTTACTAAGCCGTTACTTACTTTTGCAGTGTTAAAGACTACATTCCTGCAATCCGGAAGGATGCTTATAGACCAAGGAGGCAACTTATAGTGCATGTTGTTGAACGAAACGCTAGCAGTAGACTCGCTGTCACTATTTGAGAGGAAAGCTGCAGAGGTTCCTTGTCCAGCGGAGGACACATGAGCCTGCAAACGGGTAGTAGCTGTGCTAATTGTTAGAGACCCAAGTTTATCATGGATGCTGAAGTTAGAAAAAGGCTGATCTGCTGGCCTTTTCCTAATGTGGTTACAGTAGGATCTGAAGAAACTAATGACTGTTCGCATAGTTTAATTGGGCTATGGAGCTCTTTCAAATGGCTGTATTTAGGACCCCAGACCAAACCTGCAAAAAACAAATTGGTTTCTCACAACTTCAATAGTTTTAGGGCGCATATGCGTTCATGGAATTGAATGAATGGATTCGGTATCATGTACACAAGCATGATCTTCAAACCAATTTTTGTAGTTTAGGTCTGCCTTTTATTCACGGATTGGGTATCATGCAATGAATTAATAGTGAGAAAATTTGGGGAACAAGCAATCATGTTGCATAGCGCAAATTTTCAACTTGGTAATCGAAGAACTTCCCGAGTCCTTTATTTTTCATATACTACATGTTGAATGATAAAATAAGTCGAGTTTGTCAGTGTTCTAAAAAAAGGTCTGGAAGGCCGAGTACTTGCCGCCTAGGCGCTAGAAGGGCCCCTTGCCGACTAGCCCGACTAGGCGCCAAGTACTCAGCCTTGAAAGCTAGAAGGTGCCCGGCTGCCCTGGGAGCGCCTAGCGAGTTTTAGAACCTTGACTCTGTCGCCATATTCATCGATCGGAGCATCATAGTCATAACTGCTTATAATGAAAGGGCCTCCAGCAGTTCGCCCAAAGTTTGTTCCTCCATGAGACTATCAGAAATAGTAAGAACATCTAAGTTGCAATGTTACCAAGTGAGTTGAAATGGATGAGTTGAACTAACAAACTAACCATGTAATTGTCAACAAATGAGCCACCCATCTGTATGAAATGAGCAACTGCAAATGTCAAGTCTTGAGCTGTTCTCTTGTTAATCGCCCCGCCGAATTCCGTCAACCATACCATTGCAGCCAAGAGAAATTAAATTCTTTCTTTAGCCACCTTTAGAAAGACGAATGGACAGAGTGAAGTACTTGAAGATTGTTAATAACGGTTTGTAAGGTTTGTTTGGAGTACAAGTGTCGCAATAAAAACCATTAAACATATTTATTTGTTGACAATATAAGGAAAAGGAAAAAGATTAAATTTTCTTTAATTAGTGGAAGCTGAAGTGAGTTCATAAACTAAGGACGAAAGGATTTGGATTTCCAAATTCAACAAATTTATGTTGACAGTAGCAGGAAAAGAAAATCTTCAGAATTAAATGAGACAAGAAAGACCAAGCTATCAGCTTAGTGATGCAGTAACCAAAGAAACAATGGTGGAAAATACTAAGTTTCATTCTCACCAAATCCTAGCATTTTTTATGAGAATCAGACTTGTAAAAGCAAGTTTGTCACTTAATTGACAAACCAAACTTGAGAGAGTTCTCTTTCTCTTCATTTCTTACTATTTCACAACGAACTGCTAAATCGGTATGGTTTACAACTCACCATGGGTCAAGGGCATCAACTTCGTTGCACATCGCCCAGGGGACTCCGGTGTCTTGCCCACTGCCATACTTGCTGCTCGATTCATGTATGCTTCACCAAGAGCTCCAAGCAATTTGCTTAGTCCACCGCACTCATTCTCAATCTAAATGTACCCGATAAAAAGGAAATAGTGCTGAGAGTCCTTATCATAATTTGGCAAATCTAGCAGTGTTTACCACCCAACAATTCTAACATTTCTTTTGCCTTCTCACTTGATGTGTCGGCCAAATTTTGCAAAAGGAACTCCAAAAAAAAACAAAAAAAAAAGGAAAAAAAGCAAGGAAACTCATATGCCTGAGACAGAATGATGGGACCACCCTCGAACTCGAAAAGGTTTTCACTCTTCATCATTTCGAAGATTTTCTGCGTGAACCCTTGCATTGGCAGCATTGCCGTCTGAAATTTTGAAGTAGAAGCTTAAATAGAAGAACTATAGCATTATTATCTTTCCTATCAAATAGTCCAATAGTTGAGTCTAGTTGCTGATAAGCGAATCAAGCTACTCGATTTCAAGCTCGTGGTTCGACAAATTAAGAGCTCACCGCGATTAAAGTCATGGGCCATTTCAAGAGTGCATATCGCGTTGATGGATAATCTCCCTTGGTTTACCACTAGTTTGTTATCATTTTCTTAATCTTCTGGAATAACCTTTGGGAGGGAAAAAGCTACTCAAGATTATGATGACTGTTCGCTGCACCAGGTGAAAATTGGTATTGCAAAACGTCATTACAAATAAATAAATTTAAGAAAATAAAATTGGGACACAATCGTTATGAGAGAGAGAGAGAGAGAGAGGACCTGGGACGCCACGAGATTTGGGTGACCCGAATGAGATCAAAAGGAGCAGATGAAACCCAAGTAGTTAATCTAACGACTGATCCTTGTGTGAAGAAACTACAACATAATTAGATGTAACCAAATAATAACGTCCACAAAGCCCTGTATGACAACATATGAGCATATAAATGTGCAAGACTACTAAAGAGTGCAAACAAGGACCAAATAGGAGGAAAACGCGAGCATCAAGGGAAAATGTGAGACTAAAAAAAATCAGCTCTGTTTGTTTGTTAAAAAGCCGAGGGAACTGAACAGCTCGAGTTCCCACTTCCCTGTTGAGTGACGGCTACTTTAGTGCTTTAAATGAACTGAGCTATTCTTGAACTGCTCGAGGCTCAGCTCGTAATGGCCTCGACTTGATTAAGCTCGTTCACTATGCTAATCTTAAGTTTATTGTGACGTGACCGGGTTGTAAAAATTTCATTTGTTAACAAAGCCTTGTTTAGTAAATGTGCTGAATTTGAACATCTCGATAAAAATGAGCAGGCTCGAGCTCGATTGTTTTGGCTCGAATCTGGTTTGACCCTGAAATATTGCCCCAAACTTCAGAGGTAAGCAAGGCAATGTATCAGCTCCCTGATAAACCTCCCCTGTCTCTGTATCTGGAGAACAAATGCCTAATATTAGAGATGCAGTCTACTACCAATGGCATTCTAATGACAAAGTCACGAATGAGGACATACCCACACACACTCACACCAACTGGAACATCCCCACATACCCAAACCACTACATCCCACATACCAGCGCACCCAAGGCAACTGAAACACACACACAACTCAAACCAAACTGAAACACACACACACACACACCCATCTAATAAATATGAAAATAACATCCCAAATCTAAATACATATGCAGCTCCTTCTGACATCAACATCAGCTCCATACATAACCTTGCCAGAGGTTCTCGACTCATACACAAAACATAACAGAATCACAGAAGCTTGATTGAGCTCAAAAGAAGGTGTACATTTTGGTAGTTGTTAAAACTTATGTTAATTCCCATGCTTGGTCTTCGACTGGGGTGGGACAAATAACGACTTTGTCCGCATGAATGTTACTCTGGGTCAAGTCAAACATCACAATCTATACAGTAGGTACTTTACCATTAGCTTATTGTGGCTGAAGTTTTTAATCTATCAATAAATCACCAAGTTTTGTGGTGCTTTTTTGGTAAATGGTAAGCAAGCTTACATGTACCTCGTGCAAAAAAGAAGAAGAAGAAGCTTACATCCATCTTACATAAGATACCCTCCAAGGTCCAGAGCTAGCTCCCCTTCCAAGTATAGTCTGTTGAGATCCCTACAAACCAAATTAGATAGCAATACATTAGACCATAGAGTGATTCACATGGATGGCTTCGAATCCCCAAAATTAAACCTTTTTGAGAAATCTTGAATTCTTCATGCTATACGGTCTACTAACTACATAAGATTCACCACAATGTACGGGAAAAATGCATTTAATGACATTTAAAAGCAAAAAATGTAATGAAATTTTCGATTAACCATAAGAGGGTCTTACAGCCTCACCATCAACACAATGAGCCGAAGCACATGCATGGGCAACTATCAATTCGATTCCAGTTTGCAAAAGCACCACACAGGTCATAATCATCTCTTTCACAGAACTCCAACAATGCCAATCCTGCACTTTCATTCCAATTACAATCAGACAAAAATGAACACCACTCAATCAACAATGCAATAATGGAATTCACCAAATCTGTCAAGCATAAATTACCTACACAATTGAGTGACAGCGCGAGACAAAGCATGTCCCAAATCACCAAATATGCCCATGCATGTCCCAAATCAACAATTACCAACATGGAAAGAGAAGACGCGCCAAATGGGAGTATAGCAACAAGATGAGATAACATATTCACGTTACTAATTGGGTACCATAGTACACATAAGAGAACCAGATTTCGGGGTACATATTGCAGAATTATTATAAAGCCCATATTGCAGAATTTTTCACTACCAATTATCTCTTTTTCCACAAAGTTTAAAAAGCTAGAACTTGCGCAGTGGCCAGCTTACCACTGGCCCACAGCTGGCATGAGCTGCAAGTCGTGACCATCAATATAATTAGTTCAAAGGTTTCTACTTTTCCTTTTCTTTTTCCACAAGTTCAACAGTTGTATTTGCTTGCTAAGTTTTGCGGCAATCATTCCGTCCTGGAGAGAGAAAAGTGGTCCTCCTCCTTTCCCATAGTCCAATCCAAATCACTCCTCAAGCATGTTCATACTTGCAATTTCTAGAAGAGGGAACTTAAATTCCCTTCCTCTTATCTGCATTTAATTTTTACTAATTTCCCATAGTGTAAGACTAGATACGATGACACATTAATGGTATTTGATCTCTTTATGAAGAATTATTTAATGAAGTATAGAAGCTTCAAATCCGCAGAGAAGCCCCATGCTTCTAAACCTTCACTTTTTTCAAGAACACATACTTTACAACAAAAGTCAACCAATCCTTGAGCCAAATATAGAGCACCATAAATTCTGAATTAAAATCTACCCGTGTCGAAAAAACTAGCAAAAATCAGTTCCAAGCACAAAAATGGACTTACATTGGACCGCGTTATTAAGGAAAAAAACTCAATCAGCAATCTACTTCTTTTATTATAAGTTTCCATATACAAATGCAGCAGTTTGACCAGTTCTCAACCATAAGAATTGAAATTCAGCATTTACCACGTTATCAAGTAATCATAGGTAATCATCAAGAAGATAATTGGCAATTAAAGAATCAAACAAACCTTGATTTTGAATTTCAGCATTTACCTTGCTACAACACTGGGGCATTCAGGCCGAACCTGATAAAAAGAATCAGCTGGAGTACCAGGGTCCCTCCACATTCTCCGAATGCCCAACAAAATCAGTAAACAGAACACCAAAAAGAAATCAAAACCTTAAAAAACCAACACCCAATGAGAGCTGAAAGAATACAATCAAGAAATGAACCTAGATCAGCAGCTCCCTTGAATAAAAATGGTTCAACGAATGAACCCAGATCAAGAAACAAACGTTTTTTGGATTTAGCTTTTGTTTTGAAGTGTTTGTTGCTGTTTATTTGGGGTGGTGAGCCGGCGGCGGAGGGCGGTGGTGGTCAAGGCCTGCTGGGAATAATGTCTCTGTCTCCCACTCCGTCTGCAGTCATAAGAAACGACGCAGTTTTTGGGACGTGCCACGGGTTGAACCTGTTGCATGTACTCAAAACGACGTAGTTTTCAGGACGTGCCACAGATTGAACCTACGGCATGTACCGGAATGACGTCTTCGAAGCTTCCCAATATGGGCATGTAACTTAATTCGTCACTCGAGATTTAATTGGAGATTATTAATCCGATCGAAACTGTTCAATATTTAGATCTTGTCAATAAGATAAACCTCGTTAGTTTTTATACAAATTTAATTCTTATTAGTGTATGATCGAGGATGATTAGTGTGAATTTGTTTTTTTGAAAATAGACTTGGCCACATTTGATCCAATCCTTTTATCAAAGAATAACACCACCTGCCATTAGGTCGGGTAATTGCTCGATTGTGATTCATTACAAGATTATTAATACGATCCGGTTAGTTCATGTTGTAGATCTTATCAAGATGATAAACCGTGTTAAGAATCATGAAAATCGATTATTGAATGATACATAATCGAAAACAATTTAACTAATTTTTTTCCTTTTATATTACATAATTTTTTTGAAAGGAGTGAAAAATAACATAATTATTTACTACTTTTTTCTTGGAAATTTCTTTTCTTTGACTCAAAATTATTTTTTATTTTTTAATTTTTTTAGCTCCCATAAGATATATTTTAACATTTTGTTAATAAAAATAAGAATACCATTAGAGGTAATAATGGTCTAAAATAAATATGCACACCCTTTTAGGAGAAACAAGCATTTCGCACAAAAAAAAAATTATTAGAATGAAATTTTTTGGGATAATTTTTTTACACCAATTCAAGGATCCCATTGAGAAAAATAATAGTCTAATGAAAAATAATAGTCTAATTTTTTTTTACCCAAAAAAAAAAATTATCCATAATAGTCTAATAATACTAAAAAAAAATTCTAATAATACTAAAGAAAAAGACTCATAAATGCAAGGTTCTCACAAATAATGGATACTTATCCTAAAAAAAATGTATTAATGAGTCTTTTTTTGGGTAAAAAATTGGACTATTATTTTTCTCAATGGGATCCTTGAATTGGTGTAAAAAAATTTCATGATAATAGTTTTTTTTCTGCGAAATGCTTGTTTCTCCTAAAAAGGTGTGCATATTTATTTTCGACCATTATTACTTCTAATGCAAAAAGCAAAAATAATAATATTGGAAAAAGTAAAAAAAAAAAAAAAAAACACCGAAGCAAGCAATAGGCTTAGTGATTAATGCTACTCTCATTTTTATTATCAAAATGTTGGAAATATATCTTATGGGAACTAAAAAATTTAAAAATAAAAATTAATTTTGAGTCAAAGAAAAGAAAGTTCCAAGAAAAAAGTAAATAATTATGTTATTTTTTCACTCACTTCAAAAGTTTTATGTGATATAAACTCAAACAAGAAAGAAAATAAAGTAAAATTCGAATTTAAGGACATTAACGTCAATTCACCATCAAAGTTAACGCCATTAGGCCCTTTTTTAACAGCAATGGGGGTATCTGACATTTATTTTGTAAAGCAAGGGAGGGCAGTGAAATATCAGAAAGTAGAGGGGAGGCCAGTGGCATTTATGCAAACCTTTGGGGAGGTTAGTGAAATTATTATATTGATGTTCTTGATTTCTTGTTGGAGTTTTAAGGGGTTTGTCAATTTGATTTTATTCAAACATTTTTGTATTATTATTCTGAGAATTTATGTTAAATGCCTCATTAATATGGTGATCTTAGAAGCACAAAGTTTGTTGTTTTCCTGTTTTTCTTGTTAGTTCGTATTTTTACAACTAATAAAAAATGAGGAGATCATTGACGACTAGCTTTCATCGAGCATTATGATCATAGTGAGAGTTTGATAGGTTTCAACGATTTTATTTTCCTGATACTATTTTAGTAAGTCACATTTATTGTTGCAACAAACACAAATAAGTTTTTTCCATTTTTGTGTATGTTTCTTGGATTTTTACTCAACTAATAATATTTCTTTTTTATCGGCAACTCAATTAACAGTTGCACTTAAAAAGGTCGACTATTTGCTTCTATCCTTATAAAACAATTCCAAATCCAGTATTGCTCAAAAGAACAGTTATTTCAAATTCGCCAATCAATAATAACACATACTTTAAAAAAAAATGTATGAGGGCTTAATAGTGCTATATATAGTGATGTTGAGCACTTGAAGTTTTAGACACACAGAGCCGGCCCTGATTTTTTGGAAGCTTAAAGCGAAAACCAAAATGAGGTCTTTTTCAAAATCTTAATGAGTAAAATGTAAGTAGGTAAATTACATTTCCAAAAACAAATACTATTATTCATCAATAATAAGTAACCCTAAAATGATGTACATATTTTTTTATTACAAAAGATACTTAGGGATACTAAAATATGGAGCCCTTGAAATTCGTAATTTTTTGGGGCCTAAATCGGCCGCAACGCTCGCTTTAGCTCAAGACCGGCTCTGTAGACACATACTCAATCTATTCATTTTCTAATAAATTTAAACCTTTACCAAATATAACTATATATTATTATTCAAGATTTTGAAGATTTCGTATTTTTTCATACATCTTAGGTTCAAGGAGGAAAGTTAGGGCTAACAAAGAGTTTATTTGACATTTTAACTATTTCCTCACTTTAGAAGATTCGAACGAGGGAGCAGGAGCCAAATGTCATGTAATATTCATATTCCATTGCTATTATAATTTATAGTGACTTAGCATCCGACTGGCAATGATAAAAGGCGATTACCAATCTGATTTTTAAGACAATTTATAAGTAGGTTAAAGTGCAAAATTTCAAATATAAGAATTGTACACATATCAAATAAATTTTCCTAATTCGAAGAGTCGCGACCCCACATCATGCCAATCATCTTTAGAGACCATGGACTCTTGTAATTTTCCCTTGAAAAACAAAGCCCTGTATAGATTATACTATCAAAATCGCTACCTAGATATACAAAATTATAGTAATGTAATATGTAAATGATAAATCTGATTTCATATTATAGTAATAATGGAATCTAGCTGTAAATGATAAATCGGATTTCATATTCTACTTGCAATGGAATATGTAAATGATAAATCTGATTTCATATTCAACTTTTGTACTTTTCCATGCATGATATAAGTCTTTTATAATATTCATGCAACATGCATATTTTTATCGGCATGCTAATACTAATTATGAAAAAATTACACATGATCACACATTGCAATTTAACCATACACTTGTTCTTGCTTAATTAGATTATTTTGGGTTAAAAATCTTTGTAAACGATTATAGTTGTATGTCGGCTTTCTTGTACCGTTAGTAACAATGGCCCTGTTCGGTTAGGGGATTTAGTTTTAGTTTAGTTTTGTTGACATCATCATTTTTCTCATTTCTTTCTCTATCTCTCTCCACTCATTACACCTTTTGACATCATCAAAACTAAACTAAACTACCAAACGAACACAGTAATGTCTTTATTCAATCTTTACTCCGTCTTAAATTATTTGATGAAGCTCAATGACCTACATAAGTAGGGGTGTAAACAATTCGGTTTGGTTCGATTTTTGTATTTTTCCAAACCAAACTACACCAAACAAAATATTAATGGTTTGTTTAGTTCGGTACGGTTTGACCGGTTTATTCCGGTTTCCGATTTGTTAGTCATGCATTTTATAACAAGAAAAAATAATGAAATAACATAAAAACCAAAGGCAAATTTAGCTACCTCATCGGCAGAACTTACAAGTTACAATCCCTCTGAACGCAGACTTTGACACTACTATGTTACTAAAACAAAGAAATGAATTCAAACAACACATAATGCATGATAAAATGAACTTAACAACACAACGAGTTACAAGCTAAATTTTGGATCTTTTTTTGAGTCTTTACTTTAATTTTTTTGTATTTTAGGAGCTAATTTAAATTTTTTTTTACGCAAACACTATAAGCTTTTTAACTTGATCATAAGTTCATAGTTATGACAAACGAGCTTGTGAAGGAATGTTTTGCGGTAATGATTGTGAAATAACAATAACATTTTACATTATATACATAAAATCCTGCGTGGAATATTCTTTGACCATAGTAATGGAGTTCAAGATTTTCAAGAAAATCCATGAAGCACACATATTTCATGTTAGTCCGTCAAATTTTTGATGTTATAATTATTAATTGGAGATACTAATGTTCCTCAAACGTGTTAATTCACTGCTATCGAAAAGAAATATAAAAAACTCATTCATGTTTTTTTGAATGGTAGTAGATGCTTTCTAATCAATGAACTTCCTCAAAAGAGGCATCAACAGAAACATGCAAAAAACTCATGCATTCTTTTTTTGGGTACGACGGAATTATATTAAGAACTAAACGAGAATGTCAAATTGCATAATGTCAAATTGCATCAGATCAAAAATTGACCTAATGTTGAGGCTGTCCCTTAACATGAATTCTCTTATGCCAAAGGGGGATTATCAGTCACCACAAGATCTTCATCCTGCTTTGCTCCAAACCTAGCTAGAAAATCTGCACACTCATTTGCCCCTCGGTAAATATGAGTTAGGATACTCCCAGTGTGGTTGAGGAGATATTTCCCATCATTTAGAATATTGCTTTGAGGGTGGTTTGCATTTGCTCTTTCATTAAAGAGAATCACTGCGGCTTGTGAATCTGATTCAATTGGGATGTTGGTTAGGCCCTTTTTCAGAATAATCATTAAGCCTCTATATATGCTCCATATCTCCGTTTCCAGACTCGATCCCGCCGTCATTTTTCCTTAGTAACCCAACTCCCAAGCACCTTGATCGTTCCTAAAAATGCCTCCAAAACCCGCTTTGCCACTGCTTTCATAGCAACAACCATCCGTGTTCAGCTTAAGAGAACCTGTTGGGGGGACCAGCTGCACTTCTGGCACCGAACTATGTTGTCAAAGCTTTTCCGATTTCGATTTTCCCCAATTTGCCATAGAGTGGTGCAGAAGAGAACATTCCAAGGTATATTGGTTCCCACATGTAAAAGTTTTTCCTTTTTCAAATTAGCCGAGATCCAATTCGATGTGGAGTTTTCAAAGCCTACTCTTATATGCCGACCCAAAGGAATTTTATCCCAAAGCACAGAGTTGCTTTAGGACAATTCCTGAACAAGTGCTCCAAATTTTTAGGCGATACCTCTAGCTCTTAGCACGAAGTTGGTTGGCAGGAAGTTTGTTATGGAATATGAGCCAAAGAAAAGTTTTAAATTTTTGAGGCACTTTCATCTTCCAAAACCACTTCCACCCCTTTAAATCATTGCTATCATTGTCGATAAAATCGTAAACATGAGAAGCCGAACAATTTCCATTCGGAGAGTTCACCCACGAGGGGTGATCATTTGCCTACGAGAAAACAGGAAGCACAATATTGAGAATATCATTACATGTAGTGTTATGCAAAATCAATATCTGCCAAATTCCACGTGCCAGTATCGATCATCTTAGCCACCTTAGTATTCCCATATATATGTGTGTATTCCTGGAATTCTTTCAGCAAGTGTGATAGTTCCACACCACCAATCGTTCCACAAATCGACAGACTTACCGTCCCTAAATGTCCATTTTGTTCCTTTTTTTAGCACATTTCTAAAGTGCATAATACTCCGCCAGGTGTGTGAAGCATTTCTATTACAAGGCTAGGATTGAATGAAATGATGTTTAAGATATTTATCTTTGAGGGTTTTGGCCCAAAGGCTATCATCATTATGAACAAGTTTCCAGCCAAGCTTAGTGAGTAAAGCTTAATTTAGGTGGCTTTCCTCAAACCCAAGCGTCCCTTATCTTTGCTTTTGCACACACTATGCCAGTTGACAAGGTGGATATTCCTCTTCTCTAGGGTATCTCCCCATAGAAAGTTCCTATTGAGGTGGTCCATTTTCTCACACACATTTGCAGGAAAGTGCATGGTTTGCATAGTATAACTAGGTATGGTGGATGAGGAAGCTTGAATAAGGGTAGCTCTACTAGCAATCACGAGGGTGTTCGATTTCCAACCAGCTAGCCTACTTTGCACTTTCTCAATAATGTGTTTGAAGTGGTCTTTATTAGCACGTTTATGTAGTAGAGGAACTCCGAGGTACTTACCAAGGTCATTAGTAAGAGCTGTACCACAATAGTTACTCAATCTACATGCCTTCTCCCTGGGAACGTTGTGGGAAACAAATAATTTGGATTTGGCGAGATTCACCGTTTGCCTAGATAGATCGCAAAATTCATTAAGGACTTCCACGATGTTTCTACATTTCGAAAGGTTAGCTTGTCCAAAGAGAATAAGATCATCAGCAAAAAAATAAATGGGTAATAGTATGGGAGTCCCTAGCTGCTTGTATGCCTTTCCAATCCCCTATCACACATTTATTATCAATGAGAATCGAGAGTCTTTCCATGCATAGGACAAATAAGTAGGGGGACAAAGGATCCCCTTGTCTAAGACCACTTTCCGGGGAAAAGTCCTCTAAAATTTCCCCATTTCATAAAATGGAGGAATTGACACTAGTAACATAGTTCATGATAAGGGCAGTCCAGGATGGGTTTAGATTGAAAAAGACAAGGGTATCCGGAAGAAATTTCCAAAAAACTTTATCATAGGCTTTTTCCAAATCAATTTTTTGAAGCATTTCACCCTTTTTGCCTTTTTTGGAGCGAAGTGTGTGCATAATTTTCTGCATTATTATAATGTTGTCATTTGTGGATCTGCCAGGGATGAAGCTACTTTGAAAGGGACCAACATTTTTGTCAAGTAGAGATCTAAGTCTAGAAACAATAAGCTTAGTAATGATTTTTGTAACCGACATTATGTAGGCTAATAGGTCAAAACATTTTCATGTTATCAGGATTGTCAGATTTAGGAATAAGAACAATGAGAGTCTTATTAACTTCCATGGGAATGGAACTGTTCTCTAAGCAGTTTTTCACAAAAGTACAAATATTCTCACCAACTATGTCCAATACTTATGGTAAAAAATAGCTTGGAGACCGTCCGGCCCCGGAGCTTTGTAGGGATTGGTCACCATGTTCCAAATTTCAGCATTCGAGATGGGTCTACAAAGGCTCTCATTGTCCTCATTCGATAAAGTATTATGGTCATTAACAACAAGGCACAAACCAGGAGTGTCATTTTGATTTCTAAACAGATCTTTGAAATGGCTCTGAACCAACTCTTTAATCAAGTTGGGGTCATCTAACCACACATTATTATTGTCCTTGAGCATGGTTATCTTAGCGTTCCTTCTCTTAATAATAGTAGATGTATGTGATTAAAGGCATGTCGGAACATAGTTATTACTTCAACTTAAACAAACTATCCGTTCTACCGGACTATTTTAGCCGAAAAGTATAATTTACACATGGATCACAAACGACAACATTTAAATAGGGACACATTGCCAAAAAAAGTGAGGAGGGATACAAATACATTCATTAGGAGAGAACATTCTCTTGATTTTTTTAAAAAATGATCTGATGGCTACAACCTTAACACAAAATAAGATCGGACGAATGTGAAGGTTATTTTATTTGTAAGCCTAGACATTTTGTGAAAATACTACTCTCTTTTATTATGTAGATGATTCTTTTCCAGTAATACTTACATTTTTAACTAATAAATTCTCCCTACCCAAATAGCTTTCACTACACTTGCTTCAATTGTGTAGTATTTCTAGTAACTGAGGATATTCATTGTGTAATGAGCAGGATTGCGGGTTATTTCTCGTTTGTTAAAATCAATTCAATTGTTGAAAACTGTTGAATGTTAGTAAAAGATTTTGACAACATTAGTGTACACATAGAACTTTTGAAAAGCAAAAAAAGGCTGCAATTTTCAAAAAAGAGAGACTCCCACCAAAACCCAGTGTGGAAATTTTGTTAACGGGGATGAGTTGACGAAGTTGGAGGAGAAGTTGGGAGAGAGAGAGAGAGAGAGGTCTCATATGAACACTCATTGTTCCTTCTTTATAGAGTGGGATAGGGAGAAAGAGGAAAAGAGGGCACAAATTTTGACAAGATTAGAATACCCTTAATGGGCAAAAGAATGGATTGCGTTGTATTCATAGTAATTGAGGATCTACATTGTGTAATGAGCAGAATTACCAAATGGGTTAAAGATTTTGACAAGATTAGAATACATTTGAAAAGCAAGAAAGGCTGTAATTATTTTCAAAAGAGAGAAACACTCCCACCAAAACCCAGTTTGCAATTTTGATAATGGTGGCTGAGATGATGACGAGAGAGAGAAAGAGGTCTCATATGAACACTCAAGTGGACCCTTTTCTTCTCTCTCTCTCTAATCTTTATATAGAAGGATTGGGAGAATGAGGAACAAATTTTGGGGGAAGTGCAAAGGAGGGAAAGAGAGGGGAGAGATGCGGACAAGCGTCCAGGAGGTGCCACGTGGACAGCCGCCATTGGATGTGTTCTTTCCACTCTGGGGCTCTCAGAACAATACAGCTCCTCATGCTGCGTTGTCAGTGTTCAACCAGCCCTACGACCCCGGCCAGTACGTAGCTTATACACACCAACTCCTCTATTTATGTTCATTTGTCTCACCCCCTCTTCTCTGTCTGTATCTCTATTGCCGTATCTGTATCTCATCTCCATGCTTTCCTTGCCCTAATCTCATCTACCCTCCTTAGGACCTTATCTGTATCTCCGCCTCTTTTCTCTGTTTCTTGTGGCCAATCTCACATTTGGGTACTGTTTTTGGTTTTTGTTTTCTTTACTTATCTGTTGATTTTCATGGTGGGTTTTTAGATACCATGCAACTCATTTTGGTGATGGAATTGTTCACAATTGATGTGAATGTGGTGTTATCAGTTAGAATTGAGGGGAAAAAATCGTTCTTTTTATTTTTTGGTAGTTGGGGGATTGGGTTTTGGAGTTCATCTGTGATGATTTGTTGCAGATATGGGGTTTTGGAGTTCATCTGTGATGATTTGTTGCAGATATGGGGTTCTGGGTTCATTTGGAGTTGAATGTGATTGTTTCAAAGTCTGGTTCTTTGGTTTTCATGGTGGTTTTTTAGATACCATGCAGTTTCAAGCTGATTTTGGTGATGGAATTCTTCACGATTGATGTGAATGTTGTGTTATCAGTTAGAATCGAGTTTAAAAAAATAGATCTTTTTTTTAAGGGGGTGGTTTGGGAATTGGGTTTTGGAGTTTCTCTCTGATGATTTGTTGCAGATATGGGGTTTAAGGTTCATTTGGAGTTGAATGTGATTGTTCAAAACTTTTGGTTCTTTGGTTTTTGAATTTGATGTGATCATATATGTTTTGGTCATCCAGTGACTGATTCATCATAGATTTTGTGAAAAATAGAAGGGCTTCATGATTTTTCATGGTTCCCATGATGATGTTGTGTCCTTCTACATGCCCTTTCACCTTTGCATGTTTCAGATTTGTTTCTTTGGCTTACTTGAGGTAGAAATTTCGGAAATGAGTTCCATTGTTTTGCAAAATTCACTCATTTTTACCTTGCATGTCTGTCATTGATTTGAAACTTTGTGAGTTTGATTGGTTGCATTGAAGTAGCTGTAGATCTAGTTGCTACAAATGATGTTCTTATGTCTTGGAACGCACGTCATGAAACATGTTTTTTTTTATTATTATTATTAATTTTTTTTAATTTTAGAGATCGAAGGGGATCCATAAAAGTTTTTTTTTTACAATTTAGAGATCGACGGGAATCCACAAAAGTTTTGTACATTATTTGCTTAACACGTTCCTTTTTGGAATAAAATCAAATAGTAATGAACTTACAACCTAGAGAGTTACACATGGTTGGTTTATCTGAGTGGGTGATCTAAAACAATCAGTATTCTCTCTCTTTTGGTGGTTGGCTTGTTTGCCATTTCTGATTTCACTAGTTAATTTTCATCCTGTTTCTCTATATGCGGGTTTCTTTTGTTTGAGTAGTTTTTTGGTTCTGGCTAACATTTGTTTTTTCTTTTTTTTAAATAACCTGGCTAACGTTTTGCTGCCCATCAACAAAAGGTTTATAATGTCATGATAACCTGATTATTCAGAGTTTGTTAATGGCTTTTACATTTTGTGACTCTTAATCTGCTTTTGGTCTCTAGTTTGAGTTTGAGTTTGGAAAATGCTTTTGTCCGAGAACAGTTGTGGGCGTCACCATATTCGTGTTTACCTTGCTCGATCTATTCTGTTAAGTGCTTCTCATTTCGCTGCTTAAGAAACAAAAACTTATTTTCTGTTTCAGTTGGTGAATAAACCATTAATTACGTCTACAGTTCTACCATGTCGATGAACTTGTAACGCTTTTCATGTTGTCCTACTGAATGAGCATGTCGTAGATTGGCATTTAGATTGTGAAGTACTCTATTTTCCTTACAGGGAAACATGCATTAGTAGATCTTATTATGTGGAGTCTTACATTAGTAAGTCATACTATGTGGAGTTCCAAACTGCCGCGTAAATAGTAACTCTTGCTAAGTCATACTTTGCTTAACTGGCCCACATAGAGTCTTACATGAGTAAGTCTTACTACATGGTGTTTACCCAAGAAATAGTGGTATAATTCTCCATGAAATGTGTCTAACATGCAAGGTTCTAAAACTCGCTAGGCCCTTCCAGGGCGGCCGGGCACCTTCTAGCTTCCAGACCAAGTACTCGGCGCCTAGTCGGGCTAGTTGGGCTAGTCCGCGAGGGGTCTTCTAGCGCCTAGACGGCGAGTACTCGGCCGCCCAGACCTTCTTTTCGACCACTGCTAACCTAACAGGTTCAGACGAAAATACTTCTATTGCATTTTACAGGTAGGATGAAGTACATTCTTGTATTATAATCTACCTCAACCTAGTGGTCCAAATTTAGGACGTTTCCAATTCCTGTTCTCGTTACTCGTACAGGTTACCTAGTTTCACCTTAGGGCAAGTAAAACGTTGGAATGAAACACGGTTGGAAGTCATCTAAATGGGTGATCTAAAACAAACTGCATCCTTTCTCTTTTGGTTTGTAATTTCTGATTTCACTGATGGATCTTCATCGAGCCTCTCTCTTTAGGTTGCTTTAGTTTCAATTTTTAGTCCCGGCTAACTTTCTTCTTCTTCTTTTTGAACATGGCTAATGGTTTGCTGGCCCTGAACAGGATGTTTATAATCTCTGTGATAATGTGATTATTCACACTTTCGTGAATGCCTTCAACATCTCGTGACTCCTAATCTACTTCTGGCCTATAGTTTGAGTTTGAGTCTTTGTGGTTTGGAAATACTTTTGTCGGTAACTGTTGTGGGTCTCACCATCTTCCTCGCAATCTTGCTCAATGTATTCTCTTGAAGTGTTTCTAATTTGGCTGCTCAAACAAAAAAATTGCTTTCTGTTTCAGTTGGTGGATGGCTTGTTAACTATTTCTGTAGTTTTACGTTACTGATGAACTTGTAACGCTTGTCATGGTATCCTACAAATGAGCAGTATTCAGTAAATTTTACTACATAGAGTTTTACATTAGTAACTCATACTACGTGGTGTTCCAAACTGCCACATATACATGTATAAGTATATATTTGTGTACATGTTAGTGATTGTACTGGGTTGGACATCTACATGTAGGAGTATATATTTGTATAATCATACTTCTAGGTACATGTTAGTGATTGTATTAGGTTGGCAATCTCATCCATCATACTTCTTTTAACTGCCCCATGTGTAGTTTTACATTAGTAAGTCTAACTACGTTGTGTTTCAACGTGCGCATGCATGTATGTATAATTGCATGTATATATAGATATATAATTCCCTCTCTTTTAGATTGTACTAGGTTGGTGACCTTGTCTATCATAGATTGTTTAACTGGTCCACGTGGAGCTTGACATTACTAAGTCTTATTGTGTAGAGTTTCCAAGTGCGGCATGTACATACCATATATTCATAGATAATTAACAATAGCCTCTCTTTTAGAGTACTTATGTTAGTTGATCTCACCTATCATACTTTAACTGAGGTTTATATGTTGGTAATTAGTAGCCTTTTTTCATGCTAAAAACTGATACCGTCTTTAAGGAAGAGAACTGTGAGTTATGGCGTTCAATCATCAGAAGCCTGACTACTATTGTTAACGGCTTTTCATGAGCATTCGGCATAAAGCTATGGCACATGATAGCTGATGGAGCCACTTACTGCAGTAGCTCATCACACATACAACCTTTTCACAAGCATTCGGCATTAAGCTTACATCCGTTATCTTGATGTTCAACTTTTAATCTTCTTCTGAGATAGCATTTTCTTACTGCCATTGTTCTTCCATGTTAGTTGTAAGTGAAATTCTTTGAATGTCTAGTTAGATGGCATAGACCGTTGGAAAATACTTTGAAATACGGTAGATATTTATAAAATTACACTCTCATTAGGATACTTTTGATCGGTTGGTGTGCAAGGTGTTTCAAGATGTTCACTATATCCTGAAAGTTGGTGTTTACTCATAATCAAATCATAAATGTTAAATGGAGAAGAGTATACTGACAGAACATTGACTTTCATGTAATCCTCATTATTGCTCTACTTGGGAAACTTGCATTAATGGGCTCCTTATCCCTATGTCATTGGCATTTGGTTTTAAGGTTGGGGTTCTCGTTATGGTTTATGTTATATGGACTTTGGTACAAGTTTCACTATCATGTACATGACTAATTGACGGGGTCAACTAATTATATTCATACTACTGGTGAAATAGTCTTCACGTGTTGTATGGGTTTTCATGCGTATTACTTGAGTTTTATGGAGAATTATACGATACATATAACTACTTGATATGTTGTTAGGTGAATGCTCTATTAGACATATCGGACACATTTCAAATTCAAGTGTCAGACATTTGGAAGAACACAGCATACAGATATCTTCTCTGCTTCATGGTCTATGTTTTGATTTGCTATAATTCGTATGGGTTGGAGTTCTTGCATTCTACTCCCACGTAGATAAGATGATTGCACCTGTTTGGCTTGATGATCTTGTTGCACAAACACGCCTACCTGCAATTGATTGAGGATAACTTTGGTGCATCCAATGTATATGCTATATTGTTAAATGGCCTGATTTTAATGCGGTTTTATTTTGCCTATTTGTTTTTAGAAGCCTAGTCTTTCCATTCACTAATCCCATTACTTTATTTTCCATAATTGCCTAAGTGTAGTGCTTCAAATCCTCCATTAACTCGTGACATTTGTCCTATCAGAGCTAAATGGATGAGCAAGGATTGAAAATAAATTTTGATCTTTCTTCCACCAGGGAAATAGGAGATGACGGGGTAACTCTTCTTTTCAATCTTCCTTTGCCTTTTTTTTCCTACCTAGTGAAATGTATGTTCACTGAAAGAACTGAACAAAGTTAATTGTAAAGAAACGTGCAAAGGAATAATGAACCCAGTAGCAATCGTTGAAATAGTCTTTTTCTTTTTTGTGCATCTGTAGGCTAAATATACTTGTGCTCAAGGAGATTCATACTTCTTCGTCTTTTGAGCACCCTAAACTATACGAGTATACGGTTAACCTTAGAGACATAGTCATATAAGGGTTTCTATTCTTGCGTCTATTATACACGTTGATATGGAAGCACTTACAAAACCACTTTCGAGTTGCTAGTCTTCCATGCTTTTTTACTTTTCTCAATACAGTTCTATTATGGATGTGCATTTAATCCTTCTTGCGACTCATTATACACTCCTTTCCTTTTCTGTTCAGCACTACTACGAATGTATGTTCTGTGATAATGGTGGACAGTTGCTTTGCTGTGAAACTTGTCCCGCAACGTATCACCTTGAGTGCCTTAATCCTCCTCTTAAGGTATGTTTTAATTGCCATACTTTTTTTTCTGAACGGCTGTTTCTGCTTTTGGTTAATGTGGTATATATAATGCAAATTATGACTTATTTTCTTTGGCCCGAAGCACATTCCAACTGGGGATTGGCAATGCCCACAATGTTGTTATAAAAGTGATTCAAATGGGCGTGCAAACCATCGGGATCTCACATCTGAAAAGATGTTGATAAAACCCAAAATTCCTAATAACAAGATAAAACTCAAAATTCAAGGATCGAAAACTGCTATTCAAACGGCTGGCAGTGACAAGCCATTCCAGAAGTTTGGAAGTGCTGATCATGAGGCTTCTGTATCTGGGTCAAGAGGGGAGATTCGTAACAAGTGTGTGGATATCCAGCGAAAAGATAAGGTATCATTTCTTCTTCCTATTTGTTTTTCCTGTATTGTGGTTCAGTTTTACGTATGGTTTCCTTGGTTAATATGGTGCAAATCCTGAAGCTAATGAAATTCAAAAGGATGTAGCGGCAAGTACTTTACTCTTCTTTGCTATTGCTTCCTTCAATTGGAGTATAAAAAATTAAGGAATGGTATAGGCTCTAGATTGCTAGGTATTGTGGCATTTATAGCATTGGTACCTATGAAAAAAAAAAATTCTTTGGGAAGTTTCACATGCCATAAATGTCTTTTGGTAACTTTTTAATCTGCTTCATGCGTAGAGAGAGGCTTTTCCAGGAAAAGCATCCCAGGCTTACTATTTCCACGTTGAATGGTTTGATATTGGTTATGAAAATAAACGATCAACAAATTCTATATAAAATTATTCTTTTCATAGAAGGAAAAAGATTCTTTCATTAAGGAAAAATATATGCTATTAGGATAAAGTACAAGAGATTGTGTATATCTCTCTGTAGTCTGTAGTATAAGTGCACTCATAGAGTCATGCCCCTGGGTAAAGCGCATGATAGAAAGAGAGAGCTTTTATCCTGGGTCCTCATTTCTAAAACTTAAACAGAAAAAAAGAAGCAAGGAGGAAGAAGATCTGAAATCTTCTATGCTGATGACAGAATAAAAATAAATGGTAAATGTTCTTTAGAAATCCTCAAGAGAGGCCAAATCTTTCCGTTGATCTTGAAGATCTCATGAGACCCGCCCACTTTTACTACGAAAAAAGCCCTGCCCTTTTCCTTCGCTACTAGGAGAGTAAGCAACTTCTAATCCAAATGGTTGAGGGAGACCTTAACGAGTCAATAACTGAATATTTTCTGAAGGCGTGTGCTTGATTCCAATAGCAGGGAGAATAGGAAGGAAATTGAATAACATGAAGGAGCAGTAGGCACTTGAGTGTAATACATACCCATGGCCTGAGAAAACCATTCTCAGTAAAAACATTTCCATTTCCAATATGGCCTTGTCAAAGGCGTTCTACGACCGTTGGCATACTATGGTGCTTACGTTGCTAAAGCTTCACAGAGATCTGCAGTCTGAATGATTTAAATGAAGCAACTTTGACTTACGTTACTGTTAGCTTGGCTTTCTTATTCAGTTTATTTAGTTTTAAACTGTTATGGAGTACTAAATATCATTTAATATTGAAATACTACAGGTCAAAGTTTCTAAAGGTGAATGTGCAATATGGGAATTTTATTTACCAGAGAGGCGAGGCGTAGGACTTGAGGCATAAGCATTTAGAATTTTAATTTTGAGTTCAATAAGACTCTAAGAACATAAATTATTAAAAATTTACATACGAGGAGTGATAACAATGCTAAGTAAAAGTTATAAAAGTTCGTCTGGATGCGCGTGTGTTATTGCATAGTGTACACCAATTTTATATAATAAAAAAGTCTCTCAATTTGTACTTTCTCAAAAAAGCAAAGATTAGCAAGATGAGAGAGACAGTGAGTGTTTGAAGATTTTTAGGACATCTTGTTTCTAAGAAGCGTGTGCATGTCCCATGGACAAGGTGTAGGTTTTTGCAGGGTGAGGCATAATTCAAAGGCCTCAATGCATTATTTGATAGCCCTAGTCTTCATGCGACCCTCAACTTTGCCTTTGAAAACATTGTTAATGGAACTGGACAGTCGGTAACGTATAGCAGTGGAAAGCAAAAAGTAGTTGTAAGTCTAAAGGAATCAAATGGCAAGAAGATTGTAATCTGTAAAAACCAGTTATTATTCCTGCTGTACTGTGACCTTAATGTGATAAGATCTAAAAATTGGTTTACTGCCAACTAATCCAATGTCTCATGAAAGTAGGAAATTTCTCTCTCCTCAGGAAGGACTGAGATAACAGTTGGCTCTAAAAAAAAATTGATTTTAGTGCCAACTTATTCACTCTTTTTGAAATTACGAAGATTAGGAAATTAACTTGGCTTATGGAAGGACAGCAACATCATGTTAGCTCTTGGCACTTAAACCCTATCTAGCTATGCATAAGAGGGTTGCCTTTCTGGAATTCGAAGCCAACTAAAATCACATGGCATAGGATTGGTTGTACGCATTTGGATTTGCTATTATTGGCATGGTAAATGTTTTTCCACTTTTAAAGCTAGTTGGAGGGCTGTTACACTTCTGAATCACTTTTTGTTATCCATATCCTTGATTTCCAATCTCCGTCATTTATCCCTATTTATGATTGAATTGGCTACTTACCCAACCAGTTTGTACAAGTAATTGCTAGAAGAAGAACCATGTCAATTACAATTCACTACAGTGGTATGCAAGGGAAACAGAAGCAGAACCTGCTATGTGTGAAAAAGCAATAGTTCCCTAAGTTTTTCTGAGGTATATGAAAGATAGGGGTGAACTTCCACTAAGTTTGAAGAGGCGAAGGAGAGGCAGGAAGGGGGAGAGAGAATTTCTGTCAGATTTGTGTAGTAAAATGGTCCATTAATCGTCCAAAAGGCCTAATTACAAATATGGTATATCGCAATGTATTAACTAGAAACAGGAGAGAGAGGATTTCTGTCTGATTTGTGTAATAAAATGGTGCATTAATCATCCAAAAGGCCTGATTACAAAAATGGTATATCGTAATGTATTAATGAGTAACCTTAAAGAACTAAAAAGACAAAAACACCTCTCAGTTAAGTACCATCATTACAAGCTAAAGTAAAATATATACAGCGGATGAATGTGGAAGGGAAAAACATAATACAAACGGGAAACACATGCAAGTAGAGCGACTTAAACCCAAGACCTCTCGCAGCTTGTGCTCTGATACAATTTGAAGTTAACCAATTGTCCCAAAAGCTGAAGCTATTAGGAAATGGGCCCTACAATGTATATCAAGCTATTCAGTAGTACATATGCCGTTGTGACTTGGTGTTTTTATGCTTAAATCTCAGAGTTTCCTTCCATGCTTAATGTGAATCCATCTCAGTGACCAGTTCTTTTTGGTATTTTGTGGTCACAGATTTTTCTTCGATAGTCATCTTTTATTCACTTAGTAGTTTTTCTAATCAAAATCTTAATTTAGTTGTTTGTTTACTTGTGTTATTTTGACCATTGATGCAGCATGTGGCTGATGAAGCAGCAGATTCGCCACACCGATTGCAAGATAGAAAAATTTTAGATGGAAATCTGACGTGGGAAGACCATGTTACTGATGAAATTCAACAGGTAAAAATTTTGTTTCACATGTATACTCAATTTTACAATGTGACAGAATCTTCTTTCGTTGTTGTGAGATAGCACACTTGTATTATTTTTATCTTACATTCTTACTTCATATTCATGTATTTTACAGGTTGAAAGTTGTAATAAAACTTTGGGTGGGGGAGCTGCTGAAAATTTGCCTGTGGCCCCACAGAATATCACGAGCCATTCTGAGGGGCAGAAAAGCTCAAAAAATAGAGGAAAATTGATACTTGTATATACAAGAAAAGGGACGAAAGGATATGAAAAAGTGAAGGCCATCAAGAAGATACCCCCTAACACGGTATGGATTGTAAACCACCGATTTTGGATGTTTTGCAAGTACGACATAGTAGGTTTACTTTTCTTCATGGGGGCGGTTCAAGCGACACAACAACATTTGACACGACAAATGTAAACCACCCATTTTGGAGTCCATGCAAATGATCAGTAGTTGTCCCTAAATTTGACATGGTAAAAATTGAATGAATCGACCAAGTCCATCAACCCCTTACCGATACCCGAATGAGTTAATTTGCATACGGGCACCCTTAAAAACAGGTTTTTAACAAATTGAACGGCTTCGATCGTTAGCATGGGGCTCCGATTATTGTTGTCACTTGAACCGCCCCCTTTCGTCATATTCATGTTTTGTGATACTATAGATGTGAGATAGAGAACAGGAGTGAATGCTTCTTCTTTTTTTTTTTGACATAATAGATTTGTGAATTGTTTTGTTACTCAAATTCCTTGGGCATTATTTTTCTTCATAGTTGCGCTTCCTCTGCTAGAAAAGGTTGATCTAGTGGTGTCCACACTACCTACTCTTGACAAGGTTCTTCTAACATGCTTTCTGTTTGCTAAGCTTGTTTCAGACTTATTAGTGGGAATTCCATTAACAATCCAATAAATCTATTATTTACTACTTGTAATAGTGCTTTTGGTGATCTCCCTCTGCCCCAAAATATTTCTCTTTATGCTGTTTTTCTCTGTTTTTGTGAAGTAAATCATTGATTCTCACTTTGCAATGCTATTTCTATTTTTTGGTTGCTTGCTTTTTTAGTGCATTTCACTAGATGGTTGCTTCCATATCAGTCCTCCTATCGTATTTGTAAATAAAAGCAGTATTTGATTTATGAAACCATAGAACATGTTTTTGATTGCTGTTTCCTGCTGTTGACATCCGTTCCATTTTTTCTTTTGCGCCAGTCCTTTGGGACTGAGGAACCAACAGAAGAACAAGGGGCAGCTGAGTCACCGCCTGCTGCCGCCAATGATATATGTCCAGAAAATACTTCAAACGAAGAGGGTAATCCAGTTAACGGTAATGAGGAAAATGATTGGGACAGACGTCGGCAAGTGAGGTAAGGAGTCAATAATTTTTTTTTTTTTTCCTGATTGGCGGAGTCAATAGATATTGTATCTTCTTGTTATGTTCATTAGTTTATGACTGGTGTGCCAATTTGAAAAAGGGAAAAAAAAAACTCACAACTATTCTTTTCGGCACGAGTCCTTTTGGGTAGTGCTGTCCCCAGTCCAAATTGGTCCGGATTCCTATGAATCTGAGGACCGCACCACGAGTCATGGTTTTAAGAAAATGCAATCTGTGTCCGGACCAAAACTCACAACTGTTCTTTTCCGAATGAGTCCTTTTGGTTTTGGATTCACAATTGTCATTTGTAAGTGAATTGATCACTTAAGTCCCTAGTTACTAGACCTTCATCCATGTATGGCGGTACAACAGAAATTAGCAAAACAGAGTGAAGGGGGGTGTCTCTATCCTATAATAATAGTTGCATGAGATTTAAACCCTGTGACCGCTCAATGGTAATTTACTTTCTAGAAAGCCGAACTGTTCATAGGACTGCGAATCCAGCAATCCTTGGTTGGAATTCTTTCAGATATGGAGGAAAATGAGTCTGGTACAAATACTGTCCGAACTATTGATAAATGATATCAAGATTTGTCTAGAGATGGCAAAACAATAGGAGTTTGTAATGGAGATGCTTGAGAAAGATAGAACAGGGGAAAGTATTCAAATGAAAGTGTGAGAAATGGAGGCAAAAAGCAGTCTTAATTAAAGACTGTCCAAGCTTATCCAAAAAAGGATGTTACGATAGTTCTGGGTGTGACAACAAAAGGAGAAGAAGACACGGTGAAGTATAATCCTCTTAATCACTGATTAAAGCCAGTTACTTGGGATACATAATGAGCTTCTGAAATAGTGCTCGCACGCACACACAAAATTCCTTGGACTCATACGACATCATCATCATTATTATTTTTTTGGGTAAATTTAACCTTTATTGAAGTAAACATACTAAGAAACCTGAGTAACAACACCTGAAGCCTCACCAACCTCCTAAGAGGGCAACACAACAAAAAAAAACTAGAAGATTACACAACAAAAAATCCTAGAGTTAAGACCCAAGACCTAGCTAACAGCTGATTACTCTTTTTCAGATTCCTCCATGAACTTAAGTAAGCCTTGACTTCTTTCAAGATCAGAACTCCCAAACATGTGGCAGAAACATTAAGACACTGAAAAAACCGCTTATTCCTCTCCCTCCAGATCCAGTAAATTGTAGCAGCTGTAGTTATGTAAACACTGTTAGGGATAGAATCACAAGCCTTGTGAGTACGCATGCATGCCAATTCCGTAGTTAACCGAGCACAGGGACGATCAAGATTGTTCCTATGCAACAACGTCTGCCAAACCATCCGCGAATTCTCCCATGCAAAAAATAAATGCTCATGAGATTCTTCTTCATCCTGGCACAACAAACAGAGCTACCAAACCACCGACAGAGCCTATACTTAGTTGACAGTCGCCCAAGACATACCAGCCATTCTATAAAAGCCCGATGGGGGACATGACAAGCAAACCAAACGCATTTAACCCATGGGACAACTAGACGCATTTCACGCATAGCTTGCCGAGCTGATTGCGCTGTGTATACCCCAAACTTACTCAACAGATATCTCACAGAATCAGGAAAAGAATTATTAGGCACCAAAGAAGCATCTGTGTTGGCTACTACCTCTCAAGTAATAGCACTCCCAGGCAAGGTTCTGAATGCCGCACCGGCGATGGTACCGGATTTGTTATTGGAACGGTATGTATTGGTACCGGTGTAATTTCGGTTACCGTTTCAGATTTACCGCCATTAATGTTTTATTTTAGAATAAATTAATAAAATGTGTATAAAGTTTAATCAGTAACAAAACCATTACTACATATCTCAAATATCTCTACTTTTGCTTCATTATTATGGGATATACAAGACAGAAAGATTCACAAATAGAAAGAAATTTCTTTTTTTATAAAAATCCCAATATAGCCTCTGACTTGGTACAGTAATATTTAAAGAAGGGCTGTCAGAAGAGTTAACATTTAAATAGTGTCCTCTCTCTTCAAAATCTTTAAAAGTTTCTTTCTCACCCTACTTTAATAAAGTTGACTGAACACGTGTCTCACTCTTGAGCAAGAAATGCTGAGATGTCACGAAACCTAAACAGCCGGTACTGACAATTTTGTCCAGTATTGACGGGATTCTCCGGTAAGGACCGGTAAAATTGGCGGAAACGAAACTAGCTGCTTATTGTACCGGACTTGTCCAAAACCGGTACGTACGATAATGAGTAATGACAACCTTGCACCTAGGACTAGGCCACTGCCATTCACCATTATGAATAATTGAAGCGACCTTAGATAACATAGATCTGCCTACATTAAAACCTACATACTCCCCAAACTTCTGATAGAGGGGTCCCAAAGTGTGTCACTTATCAACCCACAGATAAGTAGTTAAACTATTCATAATGATATATTTTGTCCAAGTCTGGACAGTAGCCCTAAGCTTAAAAAGTTTCCGAATAGTCCACGAAGCCTCATTATGATATGTTATACGACATCATTATTGCTTCTTCAAAGGAGAACTTACTATAAGATTTATGTGTGAAATGTTTCTCGTGCATTGTCTGGCATTTGTTGGTCCTTTAGGTGGGAGAAAAATAAGAATGAGGAGGACGCAGCTCTTGGTAGAGGAAAACGCCAGAGGAAAACTGTTTATTACAAAGAAGCGTATGCTCCAGTCCCTTGTGAAACATTGAGCGAGGTGCGTCCATTTCTTTTTTCCTTACGACAATGACCTGTCAAGGCTGTTACGACTATATTGAAACAAATGCCCATGCAAAGGAAAGAAGAATGTCTAACTTTAGTGTCATGAAAGTTCTAGATCCCTAACTTCTCTATCCTATATTTAAGTCTACATTCAGAATATTATGATCTCTATTACATGAATTTTTTGGCGTATAATGGTCTATTTCTCGTAAACGTCAATGGAATACCAAGAATAATGAAACCACTTAAACAAACACACAATGAGCTGACATGGTGGGTTTGACTTTGATCCTATGGACTACATGAAGTTTTTTTGGGGAACTAGGACTACATGAAGTTGGAATGTTCCTCGCGTTTCTCTGAGACTCTTCTGACCAATTTCCCACATTATAGACTGGTGGTTTCTCACAGTCCCCTTGGCATGTTAAAGAATATTTTCTTAACTAATTGTTTTTGTTCGTCTCTTTTCTTCTTTTTCTTCTTCCCTGTGAGAAGGGGTTTGGGGGTCATTGCTTAAATGAATTTTCAGAAGTTTGGATGATCACTAAAAAGCAGTTCTGGTGGTATTTGCTGGGGACGTCATAATCGGTGTGCGTACATGTCTTGGCTCTGTGAAGTTCCTATTTGGTTTGTCTTCGTTTCTGAGTTGCTATTTGATGTTCATATTTTGTTGGTGTGTATAATGTATCCTCGATTGTGAATTAGTCAAATTTTGGCTTATATGTCTCTCCAAACATCTCCTCTTCTGGTTTGTAGCAACTTCCTGTATTTGTCATTTTTCGTTATTGTTTTTGATCTCGATGTTATGCTTCCAAATTTAGTGTCTCAATTTGTCTGCATCTGAAGATCACAGGAACTGAAGTTTCTTCATCTTTTGCGAGCCACAGCTGGCTAATTATTAGCGCTTGTTTTCAATTGTGTCAAAGCAGGGTGATCATGAAGCGGATTCAGAACCAGAGCTGATGTGCACACTGGCAGGGCTACGTCGAAAAGCAAAATAGTGAGTTTATGTCCTTTGCTGCATTTTTACCGCCCTTGTTTTGGGTTAAGATTTCACCAATTCTTCTGTTTGGTATCCTCAATTGATTCGTCATTGCTATTAATTTTAGATATGCGAAGTAACTAGATATCACAACTGCTCTTAGGGTGGTATGCTCAGCATCCGAGTTTTTAGTCTTTACCGTGGTCATAGACACTCTGACATGAAATCCTTAAAACAGTAGGACAGAGTGGTTAGCGCATGCTAATATTTAATTTCTTGTCTTGTTGTATGTGGTACATAAGGATAATAGACGACTAAATTGATTATCTATCTGTTTGTATGTAACTGCAAAATATTTGTGATGAAGCTCCAGGTGTATCTAATTCATGCTACTGCGACATGCTTTCACCACCTTAATTTTGTTTCTGTACTTTTTTCCTTCTGATATCAGCAATGGTCATGTCATCATTTGCTTTTATTTCAAGCACAGTTGATTTTAGTTAACATGCCACCGAGAAATTTGAGTTCCCAATTGAATTTATGCTAGTAGTAAATCTGGACTGGTTTAATTATTAGGAAGTATGTAAGGTGATGTGATGTCTTAGAATACTATTTGGCTCACTTGATTGTCATTGTCCTAATAGAACTGTATTTACCACTGTAAACCATGTCATATTTAGCCCAAAAGAGAACTAATATATGTCGTAGACGGAACAGATATGTGCCTCTTTTCTATCTTATTTTTTTATATCTAGATTTGCTCATTTTTTTATTGATCATTTGCTTGGTTCATTTCCTATATTATATGTGCTCCTGGCATCTGTGTTGGTAATACGTAGTATCTTCATAAAGATCATTTTAGGACTCATTCGGGGCCCACAAGTTATTTCCACACGAATTTGTTCTCGTCGGCTATGCTATTGTATTGTTGAAATACAGAATGTTTAAATAAAAAAAATGGAAGCTATAGTGATTTAATTAAATAAAGTACCACATATGCCTTCATCGACAAATTTCTTTACCTCATTCCATTTTTTATCACTTCATTGTTCCAACAAAAAGTACTTCATCATTTACATGTGTCGTTGTAATCTATCAATCGCCATTTATCACACAAAAAGGAGTTCCTTGAACTTTAACTAGAGCCTACTATTTCATTGGACATCCCTAAGGTATGTCCATGACTGTCTATCGAGTGTCCCAAGTGTGTCCTATTTTTGTCCAGAGCAAGTTCTAGAGTGCCACCAGAGTGTCCCAAGAGGACAAAGTTTAAAAAATCAGGAAACTTTTGATTTGAGTTTGGACACGCTTTTGGAGAGTGTTTGGCTAGTGTTGGTGTCCAACAAAAGTCTGAACTGGTTGGTGGGTCTCCTGCAAGTGTCCATGCTTTATAGGATCAGAATATGTGCGTCCATTTGCACCATTGTTTCTGATAGCATTTTAACGTGGGGAATGCTTTAACGCACGTGGGAACGTGCATTCTATTGCTTGGACAAGCACGAGACTCATGTTGGGGTCAAGAATCAGGATGCATTGCTATGGATCCTTTATGTTTGTATAAGGAAAATTCTACGCCCAATGGGCGGACGCTAAGGTTTAAAAAATGGAAACTCTTCCGTGGAAGAGTTAACTCTTACATGTAAGAGTCGTTAAAAAGTGGGAATTGTAGTGCGCAAAAGTTAACTATTCCATGGAACAGTCTTGCCCACTGGCTGACAATAGGACTGTTGGAATTACAAACCCTACTCCCCAATAACTTTCTTTTTGCTAAGAAAAATTTATGGCACGAAAATAAATTAGTGTGAATTCCTTGTTAAAAATTGAATTGCTTGTCCTTAGTTTAAGGAAATACATATATTTTTAATTTACTTACAAGATGTACTTGTCACACATTTACTGTTCTATCCACATATATACCGTAGCACGTCCTGTCACATGATTGTACGTATGCTTCACAAAGGATAATTATTTGCTGTAATGTCCTCAATGGCTACATAAATGATTAGTACTATATTCCAGTCAATGTTATAATCTATGAATGAAATGTCTTCATTGCACTAGTATTACGGGAAAGCATTGGGGCTATTATGAAATACATAATTCAAATGCATCTGGTTTACATAATTAATTGTCCAATTATTATTTGGATTTTAACCCATTAATGTGTGTATGGATGTTTCCAATGAACTTTTTGTTTTTGTGTAACAGTGCTAAGCTTCGTGCTAGACAAAAGGAATGCCTACCCCAGAGACAAATTAAAGAGATGTCTGATCCCACTGATGGAGTGTATGGACATGACTCTGTTCATCTGGCCTCTTTACCCAATTCAAAACACCGGCAGTTGACTAGCTACGTTCAACCTATCAAAGGGAAAGCTCCAATGGGGGACTTGGTTGGTAACCGCACGTCTGGCCCTTCGAAGTATAGTCTTCCTGGTAAACCTCTTGTTCATCATTCTACTGATATCCTCCTGCCAAGCAATTCTCGCCTGGGGACAAAAACTAAAGTGGACGTTAAAGGTCAAGGGCCTACGCTTGACACAGTTAAACTACCAAAAGCATCTGCACAACAGGTAAGAATAACTATTTCTTTTTTGATCTACATAGAAACTTGATTTTTTAGAAAGACTTTAGAGGATATGCTGTTACTCAGAAAGGGGTATGAAACTGTTGAAGAAATAAATGATAAAATTACCCCTCTCTCTAACAGCTTAAGTTTTTAGATGAGTTGGTGGTTTACAATCTAATATGGTATCAGTGCTAGGTTTTCGAAGGCTTTTCCCCTTTCTTTGTGCCATAGTTCCCCTTTTCTTCCATTCTGATCCGTATCTTCTGGATCCTTTGTTGACCTCTCCATGTGCGAGTCAGGGGTCGCACGTATGGGAGAGTATTGGAATTGGTCCCACATCAGTTAATTATAACCTTAAAAACTAGTATATATGCCTGGGAGGCCTCTCCACTCATTGCTAATTTGGATGCTTCCTCACCACCTACCTAACGATTAAAATTTAAACATGTTTCGCCCGCTAATGGTGGAAGGCTTGGCTACACGTGAGTGGGTGTGTGGAAGATATAAATAACACAATTAGCGCTCTCTCTAACAGCTTAGATGAGTTGATAGTTAACAATCTAATAGAAACAAATTTTGCCTGTGCACTACTCAAACCTCTCTATTGCTTTGCAAAAGCTTTTTTAGGGCAACGAAAAGCATGGAGATGAGATACAGATACGGCAATAGAGATAGAGAGAGAATAGGGGCCGAGACAAATGAACATAAATAGAGGGAGTTATAGAGAGAGGGCGTGGGTGAGTGTATGCATAGTGCATATGCTATGTATTGGTCGGGGTCGTAGGGCAGGTTTAACATGGACAACGCAGCATGAGGAGTTGTGTTGTTGTGAGAGCCTTAGAGAGAAATGCACACATCCACTGGCGGCCGGCCATGCGGCAAGCCAGCAACCCCTGGATGCTTGTCTACATCTCTCTCCTCTCTTTCCCTCCTGTGCACATCCAAAAGCTTTTGTAAAGTTTATCTAAATTTCTCTTGTCGCAACAATAGTATTTAGGGCAAATGTCATCGTCCCCCTTTGTGGTTTTGGTCACTTGCACACAGTGGCGGAGAGAGATGAAGACCAGTGTGGGCAGGGGCCTACACTGGATTTTGTAGCAACTTTTTTTTTAATAATTCAATTAATATCATTGGTAAACTCATAAATGGAAAAGTAATATCATTGGTAAACTCATTAATGGAAAACAATTGTGTGATTCTAGAACACCATTACATGGTGTTTTAACACCCTTCTCCATCACATACTCATGTAATGAGGCTCAATTCTAAGGGTATGATTTTCACCTAAATATCTGATGAAGAAGGATGTTTGGGCACCACGACCACAAAATAATTACTACTAGTTATGACCAAGCCTTCATTCACTCAACTTTAACCTCCAAACTATCACGTGTTTACGTAATCATAATTACTATCTCTATCTCGTCTTAAAATGTAAGTGAATTGCCGGGCTCTATCTTTTCACCTTTCTTTCTCTCTTACGTACTCTTCTTAAACTTATTATCAACGTGTAAAAGAAACTTTTTACTTATTTTACTCATGAAAATGATTACGGAAATTATAATTTTGTTTGAAACATATGATTATTTTGATTTTCTTTTCTTCGTAGCTACTTTAAGATAATGTGGAAGTAAATTATTGTGGATTTTTTTTTTATAAAAAAAGCATGTGTTAGATTTTGTGCCTACACTGATAAAGGTTTCTAGCTCCACCACTGCTTGCGCATAACTTACCATGCACGTGCACACGTACATGGAGGTATATTTTTCTTTTTTGTTTCTGAAATAAAAAGTTTTGATGCATGCAGTTCTATATTTTGTTTTCTTTGCAGAATCCCCCAGCTATCCCCACAGGAAAACATTCAGGTCATTTGGATAACTCAGGGTCTAGTTACTCGGGTTTCCAAGAGAGTATGGCCCTGCCCAAATTACCTTTGGAGGAAAATCTGCTGCTTGGATATCCATCCCCAGCTAGAAATGTTCCCCGCTCCCACCCGAATTCTATACCTATCCTGTCATTGGGAACACAAGTTAGAAACCCCAAAGATCCCATTCAAGACCTTCCAGAAATGCCTTTAGTTCCAAATTTGAAGTTGTGTCATGGTGCTACCATGTGGGGTTTGGGCCAAGCTCCATCCAGATATCCACTATTTCGTGATAGCCACCAGCAGGTCCTAGAGGACCTTATTATGGAAAGCATGTCTCAGCAAAGTAAATCCAAAGTGGATAGCTGGTCTGAAGATGAGCTTGATTTCCTATGGATTGGTGTCCGGAGACATGGACATGGAAACTGGGATGCCATGATTCGAGACCCAAGGCTCATGTTCTCAGAGTCTAAAAGAGCTGAGGACCTGTCAACAAAATGGGAGAGTGAGCTTTTAAAGATTACGCATGAGTCAGCTTTTCCATTAAAACGTCCCGAAGCATCCTTGTTTGAGTCAAAATCTGATGAAATGATGGCACAGGCTTTGCACGGAACTAGACTTGGCCGAGACGCTTCCCGTTCAAAAGGTAAAGAAATGTTTGATTTGAATAAGGAGCTGAATGTTTCTGATTTGAAGAGTATGCAAGGGGTATCTGAAAGCAGTTACAAGCTGCCTCATTGGCTTAAGGAAGCTGTAGGTTCTCATGCAAGGTGCCCTATTGGCCTGCCTCCTTCCCAACCAGAGGCTCCACAAAAGAGGCTGAATAACAAGCAACAGAGCGCGAATATGCTTAGACCATTTCCACCAGGTACTTCAAAATCCAGCTATTACTTTGACCTAAGAAGCACATGTACAATTGGATACCGACAGACACCAGTGCCACAAACACTTTTTTGAAAAAAAACTTAACGATAAATGCACGTCGGGGGCACATTGAATAAAAAGAGGAATGCATAATGTAGTTACATATTATAAAACTTAATAATATATCTATATTTAGTAAGGGATGAAAATAACAAATAATACCACCAACTCTATGCAAGTATTCAAGAACTAAAGATCTAGTTTTGGCGCTGCTCTAACTTTTTTATAATTTCATTCTGACATCCTACAAGTGCATCTGATACCTGTTTGGAGTGTTCCATCAGATACGTGCCAGTCACATTCACGAGGCTTGTTAGAACTTGTCCCACACCCCATTGGTTTATTATAACCTTAAAAACTAGTATATGAGCCTGGACGACTTCTTCACTCATTGCCAATTGTTTTTTAGTTGGATTTTTTAACAAGGCTAATAGACTTGCCCATCTTTCATTGAGTCTTCTACTGTACAAAATAGTAGTGTTGAACTGGCACTCGGATAATGGTATGGGATCCATGTTGGACATGTTTTGCTGGACATTCACGAAGCAAGTGTATTTGATAATTCACACTTACAATGAATTACACATTGAACTCCCTAACATGCATGAATTGTACCTTGGCATCTTGTAGACATCATATATTGTTTATAGTGAGAAATATTTCTGTGTCCTTGAAATTGAAATTTAATGAACGTGACACTTAGACACGTACCTATACCTAATCACTTAGCTTAGTCTATTTTTAACACAGGACGTGTTTCTAGTAATGTTATTGTAAGCTCTGTTATGTTTCCTCCACTTTCTCAATTCATGTCATCCTTTGCAGCTTCAAGGCCCCTTCCTTGCAAAATGTTGGACGCTACTCACCGTGAGGTTTCAAGCAAGACTCAATCAGATCCTGGTTTGATGGACATTTCATCGGAGGGCACTGTGTCGGATTAGCGTGCAAGTGGCGTGAATCCTTGCCTTATACCATGGAATTGGTAAACCATGGTCTTTTCAAACTACTGATGCACTTCAAGCAAAATCCCAATGTGTTTAAGGATTTTAGGAGCATTAAACTGTACCAAATTCAGGAACATTTAGGAAACCACATATGGTAAGCAAAAAAAAAAAAGACTTCATAAACTGCCTGTTTTTGTTAGATGACTTTTTTTTTCCCCCTGAACAATTATGTTCTCTCTTCTTCTTTTTTTTTTGTTCTCCTTTTGTTTTGTTATATATAGATGGATGAAGTCTTTTGGGTCACTGTAGTTATTGAGCATGTTGTTACCTGAGTTTCATCTATAAAAGAATGAAAACCTAGTTTTGTATATACAATATGGAAATAGAGCTATTAACTAGGCCAGTCCTGGCTGTGTCCATTTGCCACGACATGGACACGATAAAATACGGGCATGGTATGCATACTGATACTGTAAAGCACGGATTCAACACGATCACGGTACTTGCACGGACACGGCACGTGTATCACATGAGAATGGATTTGCTCGTTTACTTGCACGGTCACGGCATGTGTATCACACAAGAACGGACGGACACGACACATGTATCACATGAGAATGTATATGCAAGTATAATAAAGATTGATCTCATCCAACTCTTTCATACTATTTGTTTGTTTTAACTACTTGATTATTCTTTGTTCCGATTTCTCAGAAATATAATGACAATTCCGCTTATATTTTCCTTTCGGCTTTTGGCTTTACAATGTCCAATAGGTATGAGCGCAGACACGACACAAGCAAATACTAAGCACTAACATACGCACGACATGACACGGATTGTGGCTTGCACTTGGGCCACACTAAGCTTAATCTATTCTAACATGACACAACGCGATCAATTAAAATGACGGGCTAGACAAATATTGGCCGTGTTTGGTTAGGTAGTTTATATAGTTTAGTTTTGATGATGTCATTAGGTGTAATGAGTGGAGAGAGATAGAGAGAGAAGATGATGTCATCAAAACTAAAACTAAAGCTAAACTAAAACTAAACTGGAAAACGAACAGGGTCATGCATGTTGGGAGCACGTTGAATAAAAACAGGATATTAAAAAGAGGAATATGAATATAGTTCAATGTTATAAAACTTGAAAATATATTTATATCAAATTGGGGATGAAAAGAACAAATAATACTAACAACATATAAAATATTGAAACAACAGTATCCAAGTGTTCAATAACTAAAAATCAAGTTCGCCAAGGCCCTAATTTTTTTAACAATTTGTGTTAAACCACACCTAAAATTACACACCCACTCTTTATGGGTCCGGCGTTGGTGTTGTGCACGATCCTCGCCATCCGTTCGGCGATCCAATGGTCGAGATCGAATCTTGCAATGAACGATCCGGATGTTGCAAGACTCGGATTCAATCTGGACCATTAGATTGCCGAACGGACGGTGAGAATCGTGCACAGCACCAACTCTGGCCACTATTCACTTTTTAATTCGCATTCTGACACATGTTCGGAACATTCCATCAGATTCCCACTATTCACTTTTACTGGACTCCCATCGCGCAGACCCAAACTTGTTCCGAGTATAACGGATTGTTTGAGAAAATAGGCTAGCTAATAACGTTGAGAATAAATTTTTACCGTACGGGAGTCCTGAACCCTTCATTTCATTTTCCGATCGAATTTCAATGATCCGAACTGTTCAATATATTTAAAATGTATTTTTAAGGCTTCGGATCATCAAAATTGTATATATACTCTTTTATTGACAACTGCTCGGATCAAACCCTTCGTGTTCATTTTTTATTATTCCTCGCGGGGACCCTTAAAAACACATTGAATGGTTTGAATCATCAAAATTTTATCGGGAATGGGAGGACCATATTTTAACAAAATGAGGAATCCCTCATTAAATGATTGGTGTACTTACACACACACACACACACACACATTATTTTTATTATTCAATACTTTGCTAAACATATACATTCACATACTTTTAGCCCTGATGTAGGTAATTGATTTTCACACCCCTTCCCTTAAATTGATATCCATGCCTTTTTTTTGGCTTTTTAGTGAACCTTTTTTTTTTTTTTTGTGAAAATTTCACTAAAATATAAAAAAAAAACGGGGTGTGGAAATTAATCCCCGTGATATATGTTTCTAGCAATATTAGGGTGGCCGTAGCACCGACCCTTATGACCGTGGCACGCACCCTTGTACATGCCTTCGTACCCAACTTTGATGTTGGTAATGATACGACCGAATAAGATTCATTTTTTTATGTGGTTTTCCAAAAATATATTGGCCGTTATTTTTCGCGAGAACAATGTACTTCGATCACTAGGATACCGAGACCAATCAACTTGATTCTTAATAAAGACGATCTACAAAATAGATGTTGCGGATTAAATTTGTGGTCTGTTGTTTTTCTAGCGTATCAGCTGGGACCCAGCTCGATCAATATTTTTATTTTGATTTTTAAATGCTCGATCCCTATTTACTACCCTATTTTTTTTATATCCAGCTATTTACCACTCCTCTTCCCAAAAAAGAATTTAAAAAAAAAAGGGAAGCTATTTACCACTTAGGAAATAAAATATTCGTCTTTCAAATAAAATCTAACTAATCTTATTCGACATGAATTAGGAAAGGAAATCTGTTTCCTAAAAGAACTTGGATCAAAATACTATATAGGAAGCCAAAACTACATAGGTCACCAACAACTAAGTATAAAATCTACCAGAATACTAGTGAAAGAATTCAGAGAAGAGAAACAATGGTGGACGCAAGAATCGTGGCTCAACTAAGGGAAGCATACCCAAAAGACTTCATCGTCGAGCCAGGGTACACGAAGTCTCCGGCCGAGCATCTAGGGTTGGATCGAGTTTTACGCTTGGAGTTTTCTATCTGAACTGGTAGTAGGAAAAGATTTGGAGATCAAGAAGGAAGAAACAGGTGGTGGTGGTGGTGGTGGTTATGACGAAGATGACATGGTGCCGTGCGGAAGAAGTCAAGACAAGAGAGAAAAAGAAAGAGCAAGAAATTTAGTGAAGCATAAGCTTGCATGGGCGAGAAAGATTGAGCAGCAGAGATTTGAAAGGGTTAGGAAGATTGTTAATTGAAAAAAAAGTTGAAATATTTCTAGGGTTTATAGTATGATGAGTTTGAAATATTGTTGATGTTTGTCGTTTATTAGTTTGGGTTTATGGAATATGTAAAAATGTTATTATTGGGTTTTAAGCAAGATACGGATTTGTTGTTGGATTCTCATGGCTGATCATGAGTTGTGTTGTTTCAATTTTCTAGTTCCATGATATATTTCTTGTTATTTAAAAAAAAAAAAAAAAGAAGAAGAAAGAAGATATATTCCTCTAGTTTGTTTTTGTTATAAACTATGAGGTGGTTCGGCTCAGATCGTTTTTTGGTGGAAGGAAGTTTCGGGATGGTTTTCTTTTGTCCGTCTTGAGGTGTTTTTTGGATCTTTAGGATTGCGTTGTGGGTGTTTCATCCTTTAGGATTAAGGGTTTGTTTATTTTCTATTGACATCTTGCTAACTCTTTTCTTTCTCTGGGTTGTGAAGTGGGTTTGCCTAGGGAGTTGTGTTCTCTCTTAGTGTGGTTGTCTAACTTGCCGCTTCTCTTCCCTTTTAATTTTTGTATTCTCAGAGATTAATAAAAAATTTCACCGTTCCAAAAAAATATATACTTCTCAGTACTTGTGGTATTGAATTTGGAACCCAGATTGGATGAATTTTTTCCCACTCTAATTTTTCTCGGAAGGGTGGGATCAGTTGATTATGTCAAGTTTTTTAAACATGACGCCAAGTTTGGCAAAACAAACGAGGTTGAGGATAGAAGCGTCATTGTGGCGTTTTGGGGCACTAAACGAAGTAAAACTTGTTGTATGAAAAAGTATTTGAAATTGCGGATCTCAAATACACAATAATATGGGAAGAATAAATAAATCCAATTTCATAAATATGAAAGTATCTAATTCACACAACCAAATCGATCCGGATAATTAAATCCAACAAAAGTAATAAAAACCAAGGGCTTGTAGCCTAACGGTTATCTCATGGTTCTCCCACAAGCGAGACCAGGGTTCGAGCCTCGGCAGAGGCGTGTGAGATTTATGGTTATGGATAGCTTCTAAACCCTTTCTAGACTAACTCACTAACTACTCCGCTAACCCCCCACTGATGTATATCGAATGACAAAAAAAAAAGTAATAAAATCTACGTTACTCATGGTAGAAGTTTCATCTACACTCTAAAGGAGGTGTTTAGCCGGCCATCGGAGTGGGTATCAGTGGAGTTTTGATGGACGGAGACATGAATCGATCGTATGCCAGAGCTCTAATGCCCAGCCTCTGTTTTCTCTTCTTTTTCTGTTCCAAAAGCCCTCTGGCGTTTATTTCATATGATAGCCGACCTTGCAGCCTTGCTCTCAATTAGATCTCATGTGCCACCAATTAATTTGGGCCCACCAAGGCTTACTAATCACGTGCAAGTTTAACAAATGCATGACTAAATTAATTCTCCCATTCCTTTGGCCCATCTGGAAGAATAGAAATAGTATGGTCTTCTCGGGTTTGCCGTTTAATGTGGGTTCTACCATTGGCATGGCTAAGGATTCTGCGCAGTGGCTTCAACGATCTTCTAATTGGCTTATCGTTTCCAAATCAGATTCTGCTCATATTGCATCTACCTCTAATTCCCAGAATCCATCTTTTATTATTAAGCAATATCCTAACTCTAATTCTGCTCTCCGCGCATGTTTTCTTCATGTGGATGGAGCTTGGAAAGAGGGTAATACTTGAAGTGGACTTGGCTTTACGGCTATTCATCCTGATGGGTCCTTAATTGCGCAACATGCTTTGTCTACGTATAGTGCCTCGCCAATTCAAACAGAAATTCGAGTGATACTTGAAGCTGTTAAATGAGCTTTAAAACATAATAATTATTTTTTTGGACAGCAAAAATATTATTAACCTTTGAAGGAGGAACAAAGATTAACAAGGAGAGGATGATACTTGAAGCTGTTAAATGAGCTTTAAAACATAATTATAATATAGTTTATGCGTTTTCTGATTGTTTTAATGCCATAATGCAGATAGCAGGGAGGGTTGAGTGTCATCATCATGACATATTTTTGTTACGCAACCTGGCAGCAGAGGTTTCAAAGCTGTCTTTTTGTATGATTTCAAAGGTGCGCGCCAGGAAGTTCAGCGAGCTCACTTACTTGCTAAGCATGCTCTGGCGACTTTTGTTCCACACCCAGACACCGGTGATAGATTTGCTCATCAACCCTCGAATTAGTATTTCTAGTTGTGTTTTGTTGTGGTTTGGTTCTGGATCTCTAGACTTGGTGTATTGTTTGATGGTTTAATGAATCTTCTTTCTCCTTCTCAAAAAAAAAAAATTAAATAAATAATTCTCCCAGGAATTCACTTGATGCAAATCTGTGACGTAAGAGCAATGGTGGGCACACAATGGGGAATCATTCGATGTTTGTCTGGCTATTCATGCACCCATCAAATCCAACGGCTAAAATAATCTCATTAATATGATTATCTTCCAAACACCTGTAATGTAAAAACATAGCGTTTAACTCCAAGTAATAATATAAATGAGCTCTGCAATAATAGATTAATGGACACTTACGTGAATATTCATGCGCTTATCAAAGATGATCTACAAAATAGTCGTTGCGGAATAAGTTTGTGGGTTTCTAGAATACCAGGGACCCAGCTCGACCCTTTTTTTTTTTTTTTTAAATGCTCAATCCCTATTTATTACCCTATTTTCTTTTTATATCCAGCTATTTACCATTCCTCTTCCAAAAAAATAAAATGAAGAAGCTATTTTCCACTTAGGAAATAAAACATCCGTCTTTCAAATAAAATCTAAATAATCATTAATCGACATGAATTAGGAAAGGAAATCTGTTTCCTAAAAGAACTAGGATCAAAATACTAGTCGTATATAGGAAGCCTAAACCACATAGGTCACCCACAAACGACAACAAGTTATAAAATCTAACAGAGTACTAGTAGTAAATTTGATTACCAGAGAGTGAAAGAATTCAGATAAGAGAAACAATGGTGGACGCAAGAATCTTGGCTCAACTAAGGGAAGCATACCCAAAAGACTTCATTGTCAAGCCGGGGTACACAAAGTCTCCGGCCGAGCATCTAGGGTTGGAGTTTTACGCTTGGAGTTTTCTACCTGAACTGGTAGAAGGAAAAGATTTGGAGATCAAGAAGGAAGAAACAGTACTACTACTTCAAGAACAAGAAAAGGAGAAAACTCTAAAGACATCTTCTAGTGGTGGTGGTGGTGGTGGTTATGATGAAGATGACATGGTGCCGTGCGGAAGAAGTCAAGACAAGAGAGAAAAAGAAAGAACCAGAAATTTAGTGAAGCATAAGCTTGCAAGGGCGAGAAAGATTGAGAAGCAGAGATTTGAAAGGGTTTATTAGGAAGATTGTTAATTGAAAAAAAAGATGAAATTTTTTCTAGGGTTTATAGTATGAGGAGTTTGAAATATTGTTGATGTTTGTCGTTTATTAGTTTGGGTTATGGAATTTTGGAATATTTAAGGATTTAATTATTGGGTTTTAAGCAATATATGGTTTTGTTGTTGGATTCTCATGGCTGATCATGAGTTGTTATCTTGGTTTGTTGTTTGAATTATCTAGCTTCAAGGTAGTTTCATGATATATTCCAAGTTATTTATCAAAAAAATGATATATTCCTTGTTAGTTTTTGTAGGGTGAAATTTTAACCGGCGAAATCGAACTGTCCGAAAAAACCGACCGAAATATTCCTAGTTATTTACATGATAATGAGTTGTGTTGTATTCTCATGGCTGATCATGAGTTGTGTTGTTTCAATTTTCTAGCTTCAAGTTAGTTCCATGATATATTCCTAGTTATTCACCAAAAAATAAAAAAAAAGAAGATATATTCCTTGTTTGTTTAAGAAACTAAGATTTTGGATTGTTAAGATTTTAAGAAACAACGATAAGTATAGTGTATAAAATCTTAAGAAACCAAGATTTTAGATTTTTCCTTTTTTTTGGTTTTGGTTGGGGTTGTATTAGATAATTCCGCACCAATACCGATCCCGAACCCATCCGTGAAATCGATTTATAATTTGTAAATTTATTGCTTTAAAAAATTTAAACTACAACAAAATTCAGAACCCCTTAAGTTTTTTATTATTGGGTCACTAATAAGAAAATTTACAAACAGCATATGTCGATGGAAAGAAAGCATCTTCATTTGTGATCGATATATTTTCTTGTGAGTTCGTTCAAAGATTGGATTTTTATTTTATTTTTATTTTTATGTTATTAGGTTGTTGCTCTTTGGGACAAAAAAAAGTAACGGCAAAAATGATATTATTGACATATCATACTTGGCAAAACATATTATATGCACATACTCATACACTGATACACATGCTTTTAGGGGGCCTGTAATGAGGGGACTCACTATAGGGGTGTAGTAATCCATTTTAACACTTAAATATATTCAAAACTTGGGCAAAACTTCAAAAACTCGTCTCCAATGCATGACCCAAATGCCCCATTTTGAGATTTACTCATTTCTTGGCTCAAACTGGGGACAACCCAAACTCGTCCACATTTTTTCAATGGGGCTCCACTTCATAAATTAATTTTTATTTGCCATTCCAGCCATTGATGCAAAACAGAGCAGTGAGAGAGCGTTGTGTACGAGCAGAGGGGTAGGCAAGCAACGCCTGGGCTCCATCGAATTGTGCAATTGGGGGTAGGGTGGTGTCAATAAGCACCACAGTTCGGTGGAGATCAAGAGCTGATCAACGAAGGTGAAGGGTTCCACGAGGTATGTAGCTGCTTCGATTGAGGGGTTAGGGTTTTGGTGCACGGCGAGGTAGGTATACGGGCGGAGTAAATACTCTGATATGTTGGCTTGTAATAATAACTGTGGCATTGCCCAGACTTATGCTGTAACTTTATGACTTAATCTATCTATCGTTACAAATATGGCATGCATGCGTATAAGCGTATTGAGAATATAGGTAATAAAGTTGTTTATAAATAATAAATTAAAGCTGGCCCTATCTATATATATGGTATCAGAACAGGCAATAGATTATTTGTTCAAACAGCTTCATCGCATATCTAATAATTAAATACTTACACGTGTTTAGCCCGCTTATGGAGAAGAGTCCAGCTACACGTGCACGTGAGGGGAATATAAATGATAAAGTTATCCCGCACTCTAAAAATTTAAGTTTTTAAATAACTTGGTGGTTAACCATATATAGCAAGCATACGCTATGAAGGATGTAACATTTCAACGTTTTTACTTTATTTTTTAAATGTTTCTTTAGTCTTTTAGGCATGACATAATGGAGGCCTCGGCCGGGGGATTTGGGGATGCTGCTGTGCAGCCCCATGCACAGCAGGTGCTTTGCGCCATCCGAGCCGTCCGTTGCTCGGATGGACGGCCCAGATTTCATCTTGCACGCACGACAACCAACGGTTCGGATGTAAGGGTGCCGAGG
>JAXBDA010000328.1:0-93614 GCA_036023075.1 Gaultheria prostrata | reverse complement strand
TAGTTAGCGGCTCCAGATTTGGAGTTGCGCACTCGCAGAACATGGGTTTGCTTGCTTATATTTAGGGGTGGGAATTTCCGACATGACAAAGTTAGCGGGTAATGGTCGGCTACTTGCGCGATTTTTATGGGTTGTAGTGTAGGAAAAAAAACCCCAAAGAAATTGGTTAGGTTGTTTGATTGGACTAGCGGTTTTGCCACGTGCGTTGCACGTGGTACATTTCTTTTACGCAGTTGTTGGCATTGTATGTAATTTTGTTTGGAGTTGAGTGTCTCAGTGAGATCACAATCACTGATCTGAAGATGCAGCAGTGACTTAATTTGTTATGAAAACTACCTTCCATAACCATTGATCCTTATGGAGTCGAATTTGTTATAGACTTTGTTATGAATACCATATTGCATAACCGTTATTATGCAATCAAATTTTGTTGAGATCGGTCACAGTTCTTCTATTGGAAACATTTTAGAAGAATCTATACTACCTTAATTCCAACCCAACCCATCAACATGGGTTTCAACTTCCTCGCTACATATAGGAGTTGAACCCGAAACGTCAACACCTAAATGAAGTTTGACCTAATTTTTGAGCTTCTACTTTTAAATGACATTCTATAATGTAAGGCCCAGTTTCTCACTTGATTTTATCAAATTTGGTAAATTCAATCCTAGAGAAACGGTTAGGAAACGGAAAAGGAGGGAAACGATTATGTAGTTATCTAGGAGGGGAAAAGGAGCCGCTGTTAGGAAAGAGTTGTGTCGGGTAAGGAAGGAAATCAGAATAAATTAGGCGGAGGCCGTGGGGGCAATGTATTCATTTAGATTGATGGGGTATTTCATGAAAGAAAAATTAGAAAACACTTTCATACATTTAAAAGTAGTATAACACACATTGATTCACATCAAAGAGAAAGTCGTTAGGACTATCTACTTGAACTTATGAGCAATATATTTTACCAATTTTTCATTCCGAGAGAGCGAGCGAGAGGGTTCTGGTATGTGCAGACTGATTATTTCAGAATGGATTGATATCGCCACCACCTTGATCACAAAGTAAGACTTTTCACAGGGTCTGCATTGGCTAGAAAATTGCGTTTCTATTCCCGTCCATGTTTTGCCACGAAATAGCTATTCTCGCTTTAATAAAGAGAATTCCACAAAATAGGGTGGCTGATTCATGTGAAGTGACATTGTGTTAAGGCGAGAAACCTCATATTTCTCAAAGAAATCTTTCCTTGAACTGTTTGTGCACAAAAGGTACAGTGAAGATGGTGGAAAATAATGCTCAACTGCGTATTCGAAAAGAGGCAAGAAGAAAGTATTTTCAATTAGTGACAACATGGAAAAATGAATAATTGCGTTACCTGCGATTTAAATTCTGTTTGCAGCGAGGATTGGTGGCGGGAAGAGTTAAAGCGTTTTTGCAGTCGGATCTTTCAGCGGAGAAGTACTTCGCCCGGCAAGCGGATTATGTTTTCGACCTTTCTCATTGGCAGCCAGAGTTCCACAGAGGACGAGGATGGAATGACGAAGCAATTTCGGGAAGGTAGTATGTTTCGGGAAGGAACTTGTTCAAAACACAAGGGATCCCCATCAGACCCACAGAAAGACATTGTGTGGACGTTGTGTCCTTTTCTTTTGAACTACGAGACATTGTGTTGATCTCACAAAAGTGGTGTTTAAATACAACTCTTGGTGTCCTTACAGAAAGACACGTCCTTTCAATATAAAAGAATGAAGGTCTTCTAAATGAAAGGGTGCAATGTTAAATCTTAAACCAACACTAACCGCCACATATAATTAACGGCAGTTTCAAGGCTTTTAATGTTTCCAACATTAAGTAAATCTGGCTACGGGCATTTTCGGAATGCAAAAAGTAGAAAACACCTTCGTACATTTAGGACGAGTTTTCCGTTAGATTTTATGGGAAATCTCATAAAATCACGCACTTGATAAAATCACTCTCTTTCCCATTAGATAAAATCCAAGTGTGATTAAATCACCACCCAATGCATCATTTACTATTTTGCCCTTCCTTTTCTTTAAGGGGGCCCACCATATATAATAAAAATGAACATTTCAAATAAATCCGGGGGCAAAGCCGTAATTTCCTCTTCTGTCCTTCCCTCTTCTACAGTGGACTCGTTTTACCAAATGCTTCATTTTATCTAACGGAAAACCCGAAAAGGAGTATAGATTAGTTTCACACCTTGGAGCCAAGGTAGTTCAATTCGTGTTCCTCTTGCTAAAAGCTGTTTTGAGACCAATTCTTGGAATTAACTTTGTATTAAATTTGTTTTGAAGTTGATAATTTGTTGAGTTTGGCTCAATAAGCTCACAATGAATAAAAACCAAGCAATTGAAGCTCGGATTGGGCGTTAACTCGCATGTTGTTGTGTATTGTTTTTTTATGAATTCAACATTGTTGTATGTTGTATCATATCCCCTTATTAATGAAGTCATTTGTATATGCTGAAGGTTACATTATGGAACACGATACCGTAATTCTGGAGGGGCCCATTGATGGGAGGTTACATTAGTACCAATGTACCTGCACATTGATCTATCTATGTGAAGGATATCAACTTGTTTGTTTTTATTTTACTCTCCCCTAATACTATAAATTTTGTACTTTATCACCAAATTTATTATGATGTTTGGTCTTGTCTTTCTAAAAACAAACAAAGATTACACGTTTCGTGGCGTACCTATTTCAACTAAATTAAATCTAATAATATGAATACCAAGAAAAAAAAAGTTCAACAAAAGAATGCATTTTGGAAGTAGGGCAACAAACTTCAAATGTTGAAACGCCACGAACTTCAATTGTTGTGATAAATGTTAGAAACGCGCATAGTGCATTTTCAATATGCGCGATAGTAGATAATGCATTCTGGAAATGCACTATAGTTTACACACGGAGCCCGACCTGCTGACCTGGCGTGCCGAGTTGGCACCTAACGTCTATAGCGCATTTTCAAAATGCACTATGTGCTATTTTTAAAATATGTTTGAAAAGTAGCCTAGTTGTCCAATTAGTTTAGAAAAAAAGGCTACTTCGACAAATCACCCGGTTCCATTCCTTGACCATGCACCAACTCTAATCCTCTGAATAACCCTCATAGCTCGGCTTCGAGGCTTGTGCAATTCTCCAGGCGTCCCAAGAATCCTAGAATCCAATGCCCTCTTTCCTCTCTAAAAACCCCACCATATCCCGCTTGGCCTGGGTTTCCACGGCTACACCCATCCGTGTTCAACTTGAGTTTTCCGGTACCTGGAAAAGACCATGAAACGAGTCTCATGGGTCTAGGATTCGCACAAACATTAGACAGAAAGCTTTGAGTAATTTCCTGCGCAAAATAGATTACTACTGGAAACAATATCAAAGGTATTAAAAGTGGCATTAACAAATATGAATCTATTGCGAGCCAACCACAAGTTCCATAGAATAACAACAACTAGAACCACTAGAAAAGTAACCCCCTGGCTGATAATGCAGTGTTTTATGCATTGCATTTGATTTTTCTGTATGAAAACTGGTTGCTGGTTCTTTTTTTCTTCCTTTTTTCTCCTCCTTGCTGGTTGCTATTTTTTCTTTATGGAATTTAATCTGTGGATAAATCAGAACCAATTCGTGACTCACGGATTGAATTGGAACCAAACCATAGGACTTTTACTCCAGACACTGATTGCATTTTCTAAAAACTATGATTCGCGGTTTAGTCCTCCGATTCATAGGAATCCGATCTAATTCAAACTGTACCTTATAAATGTCCACAATTGTTAATAACAAGCTTTTTATAATTTCCACTCATCCCCCACAAGCTTGTCGTCATTGTGCGATAGAAAAGTATGATGTGAACAACTTGTAGAATTCTGAGACCCAAAAAAAAAAAACCTATAGAGAATTCTGTTTGCATTATTTTTCGTCAAGGCTCAAGCTTATTTCTTAGTGGTGGAAGGGGAGGGGTCTTAGTCTCATGTGGGTGGACAAGGGCAGACTGCTGTGCCCTCGTTTCCGTCCCGAGCTCAAAAACATGATCTACACGCGAGCTATAAACCAATCCAGGCAAGAGGTTCTATCACAAGATTATTTTTAATCACGGGTCAAGCTGACTTCTTAGTGATTGAAAATGACTCAAAAAAGACATCTTAACAAAACTAATTAAGAAGTGGTGTCTTAATAATGAGAGGAGGGGAGAGGCCTGGTCTTAAACTCGTGGGTCAATGCTTTCTATTGTACTGCTTTGAGATTCCTGTGGGAAAACTGCTTCGTTTTCCACCAGCAATTAATACTCTCCCTCATTCTAAGAGAGTCCCCACCTTAAAATGTCAACCTAAGGTTGCATAAATTGACCTTGCCAACATGGCAACAATCCGTTTTGTGGGAGCAAGCATTTACACACAGATTTTTTCCTTTTGATAACTCTGAATATCCGAGTCCGAGCAGTTTGCGTATAACTCGACTAGTTTGGGAAATTAATCCTTTATTCTTAATGAAATCTCTAAATTGGTGTAAACATTTTTGAAAAAAAAATTCATGCTACTACATATGATTCGCTAAAAAGATGAGCAATTTGGGACGGAGAGTGTAATTCGGCCGCTACGTTGCTACTTGCCATATAGGTGGTTGCTGGTTGTTGGCAATAAATCTGTTTTCTTTGGAGGAATCAAGAAGTATTGGTCGGTTTCAATTCACGAGTCCCAACACTACAAAATAACATATGCCGTATGGTATTATTTATTATATAACCAGATGTCCGGGTAAATTTACGGGCACCTCGATTAATTATAAAGGACCAATCTCATCATTCACTACTTGGGGGCTGGGGCCCATTGAACCTCATTTAAAGCCAAAACAAAGCTGGAGCCAAACTCTGCATGACCTGGCCCCAAAAAAATTAATAACACCTGGAAAATTTCTAACTTAGAAATTTGAAGGGCGCAAACTCCCAAGCCAAGGTGTGTGGTATTATTAGTTGCATGAGATTACGCAAAACAAACGAGTCTACAGGAGAATCATTTGCCCTTTCACCGAATCAAAATTGAACGAGTCATTACCAAATCAAGGTTTGAACAGCTACCGAACGACTCGGTTAATGCACAATCATATCCACAGGAGGATCATTTACTCTTTTCTATAGAAACCAGCTAGTAGAATAAAATAGAACAGATACTCATTCATCCCCTTTTCTTCCCTCAAATGCATGATCTCTCTAGGCATAACTATTTTCTTCTTTTTTTCCTTTTCCCAAACTAATCTTGCACCAAAATTTGACTGGCAATCAATGAGCTAGGTACTTGTAAATTGAAACGGAAAACCCGATGGGTACACCACTTACGCACACCAAGCTAACTCTTCCAGGTAAAAGTTAGACTCTTCCGTGTAAGAGTCAGCTTGGTGTGTATTTGGTATACATGCGTAATGTACCCATAGCATTGTTAAATTGAAATTGACCGACAAATTACTCGCAATTCTCAAGAGAATCACATCGTGGGACAAACAATGTGGTTTCTAGGTCACAACGTCATGTGCATGTTGTTTGCTTGCTTCCAATTCTATTTGCCAGAGAACACACAAACAGACGCGGCCTAGTTGATTTATGAGCAATCTCATAAAATCAAGCTGCTAAAATGAGAAGTCCTAGATTTTCCATAAAATCTTTTGGAAAACTAGGCCTGCAGTCAGCTCATAGTGGACCCGAGGGCCTGGCGTATATTGAGCAATCACATCCATTCGTTCTATTTTTAATGGTCAACATTTTAAATGAAACTCTTCCAGGAAAGAAACTAGACTACCCCAAAACAATTTTAAACAGTCAGGATTGCTCACTACATGCCCCCGAATCCGCTCAGAGTTGCCAATTTGAAAGAAAAAAACTGTGTTTGCAATAACTTTGAAGATAAATTTTAGATTCTAGCTTCAAATTCTGCGACAGATTCTGAATTTTAAGATTTTGGTAGAAACAGATAAAACATATTCAACATAGCTGTGAGATTATAAACCACTGAAAAACTGGTATTGTCACAAATGTAAAAAAAATAGCTTTTATAAAACTTATAATCTAAAATCTGATCCGAAAATTACCAAAAGCTACCCAAACCCAGCTGTGGGATCGTTAGAATTTCCTTTTTAGCTTTTCAAAATATGTCGTAGAAACCAACAATCTGTTACTTGTAATTTATGGTAAACAATCCAAACTGATTCTGAAACGCCATAACATCAAAATATGCACAATAATACGTAATTCGATAGCAGCAGAATGGATGTTAAAGAAAAAAGATAGCAGCAGAAGGCACAATAATACATAATTCGATAGCAGCAGAATGGATGTCAATGAAAAAAGATAGCAGCAGAAGGATGATTATATTCCTCTATCTTCTGATCTTACCAAGAAAAAGGGGTAGGAGTACTGAAGAAAGTAAAGGGGTATCAAACTTGGTTTAATTAAGAAATACTAAGAAATAAGGGATATCCGACGATCCACATGCCGCCCTACAAAGGCGCCCTACAGCACCCCGTGACAACGGGTAACTCATACGTAATTTCACTCCCTCCCCTTTCTAGTTTTACGAAATCAAGAAAAATGATTTACTTGGGATGTGTCTGGATCACATATGCATGGAAAGATAAACAACAGGGAAACCACCAACCCAAAAAAAAAAAGAGCTAGTATGTTGCTTCTGCACAACTTTTCCTTTTCTGTCCATAAACCTCTTTGCAAATCCCGATCCAAACGAAAACCTTAGTATCAAACTCATACACCAACCAAAGAAACTGTGCAAAGTACAAGTCTTTAAATGCGGCATTTCAGTGAAGCCGGGGGAAGTAACTAGCCAGCAACTGTTCCAGAGTCACATCAACTAATCCTGCGGTATCTCAAACAAATCTCTTTATTCCAGTAGAGAGAAAATGGGTGAAGGGCAGTAACCTTGTACTTTTGAGATGGCTAACCGGGGATACTTGTGATTAAACTTGGAAGAAAACAGAGAACGTCCAACAGAGAGAAAGAAGTAACATCTCATTTTTCCTCCAAGCGCCGCAGCACTGATTCTGCAAAACTTTGTTGCCTGCACAAATCACAATAACCAGAGTGCTAAGCTATCCTTTTCACCAAAAAAAATACTGAAGGAAGTATAACATCAGATCAAAGATAAAACCCATATTAACTTCAAAGATATTGTCAGCAGAATAGTATACAATCACAAAAGTAATAAGTACAAATGAAAAATAGTTCACGGCAAGATAAAAATCATGCACAATTCAGTTTCAATGTAATTTTATAGAACTAAAATATCCTTATCATAACTACACAAAGGATCGTGACAAGCAAGTATGCCGTGAGTCAAATCAGAGTGAGCACTAGAAGCTACCATTTAATCAGTACTGCATAGTTTCACATGACGAACTTTGAGTGGTTAAGTTCGGTAGTTTGAAGCTTTCTTTTTCCTCCTGCAAAGACAATCTAAGGGCGGATGGTTTGGCTTAGCAGGTCGCTATAGAGCAATGTGGTTTTGTTGTAGCTAGTATCACTCCAATCATCTTATCTAGTGTTTGCTGTATGAAAGTGCTGGCTCGGTTGCTCCTCATCTTGTAAATATGCAACACTTTTGTACTTCTTGTATCTTGGTGTAGTATCACGAGATTGTGTTCTATTTAATAAAAAAATACTTCTTGTATCTTGGTGTAGTATCACGAGATTGTGTTATATTTAATAAAAAAATAAACCGTGTGGTAAAAAGCCCTTAACTTTCTCTTCCTTCAGAACAGAGTGTTCTGAATCCTGAATCCTAACAATTAACAGGACTGCATTGAAATCTCTCATTAAAAATGTTAAAATACAATGTTGCTGAAAACACGAGAACAGGGATTCTTCTCACTCAAGTTTAGGACAATGATGCATCTAACATAGCTGCAATCATGTGATTCGTGCTCAAACTGGCGCAATGTTCTCATTTACCATCAAACCAAATCCAGAATTGTTTCTGGGTACACCATACTTTTTAACCTCAGATCAGACAGAGAAGAAACAAAGACGCACTAAGAAATGGATTTGTTCAACTGGCTATATGCGATACTCTACGGATGCACGCGGAATCCATTGGAGCTATATCAACATTCGACTTCAATAGACAGAGAACAAACAGCGTGATTTAAAGTCTAACTTAGAAGTCGACTTGAAAACTTAGTGTAAGCACTCGCTAGAATACATGATTGTTCCCAAAAAGGATCGGTCGGAATGAATAACGCACAAAGAGATACTTACTTCCTCTCTCTGTGCTTGGGGCTAGGGCGAGAGTATTTCAAATATCCATCCCAGGGAACCTTCTTGAGACCTGCTCGAACAGAAATAATGTCCCTGACCCTGAGAAGGAGCATCCATTTTGAATGAGAAGCTGACTCTATTCTGACAGCTCTAAAACATACCATTGACTCTAAATAATAGTAACTGGACATTACCAAATGGACAAAAGGGCAAAAACCGGAAATATTAATCACCTCTCTGCAAATTCTATTGGTGTCTCCCCGGGCTTCAAATTTTGAGGCTCCAAGTACCACACATCACAAACAACAGCCCACGAGGTCATAAGCTGCAACAGATGCATTGTGAAGGACTGCCTGCAAATACAAGATGAAATTGACGTGTTTTGTTAGTACTACCAGGTCTGTGAATATTCAATGTCCAGATAGAAGGGTGGGGGACGTAACCAAACATGTGGACATGCATCTTCAATGGATGCACAGCCGGTCATACTACTGTAAACATAAAAAGCTTCTTTAAGTGGAGCTCTTACTTTCTACTGTTCCAAAAGGCATCCACGAAAATTTTGTTATACTTGATTGCTATCGGGCAAACAGTGCAGCCAAGCTCAAACGCACCCTAACCACAGAAGAACAAGCATGAGCGAAGTAGATAAAGCCACTAAGAAAATGAAGAAAAGTAGAAAACTGGTCAAGTGAAGAAACAATCACTTGAATTTAATTTGCCACAAAAAGTAAATTCCCAGTTCCAATAAAAGAAAGTCTCTTCTGCAGTTCTACTCTATATAGGATCCCAAATGTAGATTGTTCTTGTAGTGTGTGATTGAATAGATTCCGCAATAGATGACTCCACAAATGTACCTTTTTAAACATTACAGTATAATGGTTATTCACACAAGTTCCTTCAGGGAATATAAGTAGGGGATTATTGTCAGCCCCTTGAACGTGATCCCTCAACCTGAAAAAAAAAGGCATATTTTCAGCACTCTATAACATACTATAACAAACAATGTTTGTCCTTTCCACTGACACTTACTTTTTTGCAACTACTTCACGATCCTTTTCCTCTGAGCGATTGAACCAGATACATCCTACACTCTCCAAAATAGTGCTTTGCAACAATCCTGCGTAAAAGTACACATCATGTTTAGCCACACTGGAAAATAAAGCCAACCTTTTGCTGGTCCATGTTGTCTACGAGGGTAATAAGGCCACACATTCTAATCACACAAAATCAACTACCACTCTAAAGAACCCCCTAATGTTAGGGATAATTATACATGATCAGTACATTGGAGTAAAAAGCGTGCCAATATAGCACCACCCTGGTACACCCAGTCCTTCAGACAAGGACGTACACCAGTAACTGAAGAAAAAGGATGAGGAGAAATAAGATTCATTTTGGTAAGTTAAGGCCATAGATAATATGAGGAAAGTGAAATGCAGGGCACACATAGTATATGGAAAGGATAACTGCCAAGCACAGAAGTACGAAGCTTAACGTACCCTAGTTTTGAGGAGATATCAATTGTATGGCTTTATGCAGAAGGGAAAAAAAAAAAGATAGACGAAGACTGAATCCCGCAAACATATAGACACGAAAAACACTGGAGTCTAGACACTTACCAACCCATCCAGGATGCTTCTGCATAATAACAGCAAATGCAGTCATCTGCTCCAAAATAATGAAGTCAATCATTGAAGTATGATTGGCAACAAACACCTGCTCAGATCATGGCAAGATAAACTCAGATCCATGTTTAGAAAAACGATAACAGAATACATTCACTGAAATAAATTTAGCCAAAAACCTGAAAAAATCAAGGGTTTTCGTAAAAAAATACCTGCTTAGGCCTCATGCTAGGGCGTGGTCCATGATACTTGACAACCCCAGTCCAAGATGCAACAAAAAAGCTGCAAATTAACTCCACCAGACCTCTCTGAGAAGAGAATACCAAGGTAATGGGCTCATCAGAAGGTCCAATAGAAGGACATAATCTAACTCTTATGAAAGCAACAAGAAAAAATTAGATGCATCAGTTTACATCACATCACTTGAAAAAAATATACCAAAATAAACTGGGGCAGTATTCCTCTTGATTAATGCACCAACTAAATATAATTGGTTATTTTCCTTCTTGTAAGCAAAATAGGTAATTACTGAAGCAAAACAAAAGTGGGAAAGGGGAAAAAATCCTCTTCCAAGAATTATAGCCAATAGAACTCAAACTCAAAAATAATATAATTGAGTTCCCTGCTCTGCTCTACTACCTAGAGCCGCACTTAAATACCCTACTACATCAACAACACAATCATAGGACAATTGCAAATGCATGTCATACAAAGCAACAACCTATTCAGCAAGGAAGCTCAACCTAATTAGCAAGGAACCATACCTCAAGCTTTTTCCTCAACTTATCATGCCCTTTCAAAAGAAGATGCACAGGGAAGTAGGCAGAAAGAAATACAATCCATCCAAGTGTCAAAACTAGAACCCTGCAGATTTAAAAGGGATCATTGACGGTAAATTAACCAATTATTGGTAACCATTAAAATGCAAACTCATGAAGATAAACATAAGATGTAATCACAAAGAACTCCTCGAACACCTGGTCTCCAAAAATAATATCCAAGTAAAATGCTGGGTCATTTGTTTTGTGATGAATGTGATGTCACCAGGATACTCTATACCTAATGTCAAATTCAAAATAGACCACAAAAGATATCAACTCACTGAACACCTGTTCTCTGAAAATAATATCCAAGTAAAATGCTGGGTCATTTGTTTTGTGATGAATGATGATGTCACCAGGTTACCCTAAACCTATGTCAAATTCAAAATAGACCACACAAACTATAGACAACTTCACTTTGGAAATAGAAGCGGAATCCTTGTACTGAACTAACACATTAGCAATTTAAAGAGGTAACATAGAATTATAGAAATGTGAGGTAGAAATCAAACTAAGACTGAAAACAAATGATTTCAAACGTAAGAATCATTCAAGCAGTACCAGCAAGTTTATTGGAACACTCCCCCTAAAAAGGTAGTTATAAGTCTCCACATAAACTACCCTACTCCACATAAACCTACCCTATAATGCAGTGATATTCAACTTCACAGGTGGGGCCTTGAGGATCAAAGAGAATATGAGGCCCCTCAAATTACTTTTTATAAAACATTAAACCTTAAGATGCTATATAACAGTTGGCATCTCCTACATTCCAAATTAGAGTAAAACCATCAAAATGCAAACCGACATTGGTATTAGAAAATGTGCAACATCTGAGTGAGCCTTATCAACCTACGACAAAGTACGATGAAAATATTCAATAGACAATAGGATACGTTGTGAACATTTTCCCATGGTAAGACATCATATATCTAAGCATTGTACATGAAAGAAGGACTATTGCTTCAACATACTGTATTAGAGCTCCAATGGGGTAGTTCTACTCAGGGCAATTCGTTCATAATTGAAACCTATATAGCAAGGATGCGTGAAGGACAACTTTCTCTTTTGAACCCAATGCCAGACATATAGCACTTGTGCAATAGGCTTCTTTGTACAATTTTATCTTTGTTTCTTTAGAGAACAGAGTCAACAGACTTCTGAAAGCAGTAAGATTGGAAAGGAATTCAATTTGCTATTCAAACAGTGAAAGAGCTAACCTTAGTGGGAAAAGAATCAGATATCTAATTCCCACTCCTACACACCAGAGAGGAAACAAATACACATTCCAGTTCCACGGTTCTGGAGGAATCGACTTGAAACAACGTGTAAAAGAGTCCTGCTCAATAATCAAGGAAGTTTAAAGAGTCAAAAGAAACATTGCATTATAAGCTTATGAGTGATAATTGAAATACTGCAAAGACGAAGCGAATAGAAGTCAAAGGCAAAATAAATATGGAAAAGGAACTTACAATAAACAAAAAATCTGCAATTAACATGACAGCAAACTTAACAATATTGGGGCCAACAATGTGCTGAAGCTATGGGTTGTAAATATATATTGGTAAGGAAGCATTCCACAATACTGCTAGTAAATCCAAGTCACTTCATCTTTCTACTATTATTACATGAATTTACCAATTAAAGTGAGATATAAACATCGCTTTGTGGGAAAATTAATAAAATCAAATAGAAATGGGGCAAAAAAAAAAAATGATTTAGTGGAAAGATAGATGTTGTGCCAAGAAACATTAAAAACTTACATCAACAATGGCGCCAGCCGCTTCTGTCAAAGTTGGTGAAATGTCGAGTAAATCACGCCTGATCAAAATGTATGTTTATTATGCATGCAAAACAGAGAGAGAGAGAGAGAGAGAGAGAGAGAGAGAATTACAGGCGAAGCTTGCCATGAGGTTCTTGAATGCATCCATAAGGGAGATAATCTTCGATATTGGGCCTATCCAAGTCCAACTCAGAGCTTGAGGAGTTTATTTTACTCATTTCAGGCCTCCCTGTCGCTTTCCCTGTCTCCTGAGCAAACAAAGACAATAGATTATAACAATGAGAAAAGCGTCCCTCCAACAGGAAATTTAAGCATATGATTTCTCAATCAATGGAAAAAGTGCTACTTTTGGATAAGTTATACCCCAAAACCAGTGCAAATATGGATGCTACGCGTCAGAATCTGGGAATAACACTCTCTCTCTCTCTGCCCATGAAGATATACGTGAATAAATAAGATTCTAAATAAACATAGGCCTTAAACTATGAAAGCACTGACACTCCAAAATCCTAACTACTTGATGTATCTGTGCTGGACACTCCAGAGACACACAAGTACACAACACGCAGGAGACACGAATAGGACACACCACGGGTAGTGTCCAATAAATTTAACTATTTTTACGCAAGGGATACGTTGGGGACACATCGGGGAAACCCGTATCTCAAATTGGACATGGAGGAAAAAATGACTGATCAATTTACAAAATTCAAGTTTATTTCAGGGGTATGATATTTCAAAAACATGAGAAAAAAGTACGAACGAGTGAATTATTTCCAAATAGAACCCTTGTCCAACTTGTAATATTTAAAAAGGAAAATCTATCTATATATTATGTATACACAAGTTTTGTTGTAATCTATGAAGCATGGATACGGATACGGATAGGATACGTGATTTTTTCAAAAAGTCGGATACGATACGTTGGGGGATATGTTGAATATAGGATACGTTAATTTAAGAGAGAGAAGGAGATCAGAGACAACAGAAAGAGAGATGAGGGACACAATAGAGAGAGAGAGAGTGTTACAGGACTGCTATTTCTTCTCCATTGATTTGCTTCCGTCTTCTCTTTCAATCAATTTAGGGGGAAAAAAGACTAATAAATCCCTAATTACACTTTTCACCGACATATTTCAAAAAAATAAATTTAGATTACGGATACTCTAAAAAACGTATCGGATACGTATCCGTATCTGATACGCAGACCAAAATAGAGTATCCGTGCTTCATAGGCTGTAATCACTTTTCCTACGCTTAATTACCCCCCCAAAAAAATGCTTTGATGTATCACCCCGCCGTGTCCCCATTTATTAGAATTGCCGTGTCCCATATCTATGATTGTGTATGTATCCATATCATGTCTGTGCTTCTTAGACCTTTAACTACAAGATAACTTCCTCATGTTCATAACCTCTGGGGGGGGAAAAATTTAAACTTCAAGCAAGAACTTTTTCTTTTTCTGGGTAAGCATTCCAAGAAACAACTTGCCAACCATATAATTCATTCATGACTACTTTTTCAACAAAGCAAAGTACAACAGTAGGAGCACTACTATATCCAGACCGGAAATTCCCCAGTTCGTCTCAGGAAGTTTCAATCACCTACGTCTATAAACATGTTTATCTTATGGGTGTTGTTAAAAAGTACCCTCAAGGCATATGATCAAAACACACAATTCCTTCATATCACTCCACTTTAATGGGGAATGTAATAACAAGAGTAAAGTAATAAATTGTGTTTTGGAAAGATGAAACTTTTCTATTACTAGCCTAAAATGCCCATAGCTTTCACATTTGATTATATACAAATGTTTCAAGGTAGAGAAGTATGCAGAAGACGGCCAAACCAAAAAATTCATCAAAATTACTTATCAAACATAAAGAGGAAAAAAGAGGCTATTGAGTGAGAATTGATTTACAACTGAGGTTATTTCAACTGATAATTGATCCATTTTCATCTTTAGTGATTTTTTCAACACTTTTGTTTGAAAGAATTTACTTCATTCACGTGTTTTGAGGAGAAAATGGAAAAGTAAAGACCAAATAGGAAAGAGGTTCAAAAAAGGCAATATACACAATAAATAAATAAATAAGCCCAAAGCATAAGTTTTCTGGCTTGGGGACTTTTAATTCAATCTGGTTCATAAAACAAAAGGTATTCAGCATTGTAGCACTTTTTCCGAGTCTCTAAATTACACGTGTTTTAGGGAGTTGAACGTCTTATTCTTATGAGTTGCCTATGTGAAATGAGCCAGGAGCAAGGATTCCGGGAATTGCAAGTGCAAGTCAACATTCCTAATATGAAAGTGAAAGTGGAGTGAAATAGTTCAAGTACTGTTGATATGGTTGAAGCGCATAACGAAACCATTCACGTGGGCTCGAAGCCCTCTAGAGAGTTCTTTGGGGGAGACAAAGTAGTCCCTTCTCAAAAAAAGTGCTACAATGTTGAATACATTTTGTTTTCCCAAGCTTCAAGGGCTCCCTATTTTTGTTTTCTTCTTGCTTATAATTTAATGGAGCAAAAAATTGCTCGCCCTCTGGTATACCACTTTCGTTGCCGATATGATGAATCCATAGGAGTTGGAAGGGCCAAAAAACTAAAGGCAATCGAAAAGAATAAAAAGTATTAGGGTAATTTGGTCTAACCCGGAACAAGTTCTTCTCTTGATCCAATATTGCCTAACCTATTTGTTGCTAGATTCCTTCATAAGCGGGTTGAATTGTTATCATTTAATCACTATATTAGCAAAACCCTTGCATAATTAGCAGTCCAACATATCCAACTTCTATCAAATACACTGAATAACATACATATTGCAGATATATACAGGTGCATTGGTAGAAGCCTAGAAAGCAACTGTGTAAATTGATTCAAAATCCCGGTGTGTGGATCGGACATCCAAATACTTTCTCAAGAGTGATTGATTATTCACTAGGCCCCAAAATATATCATGTTGAAGCATCCCAATTGAGCATAAAAAACAGCAAACAGTGAGACAGAGAGAGAAGGGTACCTGGTCTAGTTTGGGCTGGTTTTGATCGAGTAGGAAATGAATAATCTGAGGCAACGATTACAAAGAAAACCCTATTAGAATTTGATCCTTGGCCACAGATTTTGCTAATCGTACATTTTCGGGCTCGGTGGTTGGAGAAATGGGGCGAAGTGATCCCCTCACGCAAACCAAAGCAAGTTGGCCGCGCCACGGGTGCATAAATGTCATTAAAAGACTAAAATCACATTTATGCACCTGTGGCGCAGCCAACTTGCTTTGGTTTGCGCGAGGGGATCACTTCGCCCCATTTCTCCAACCACCGAGCCCGAAAATGTACGATTAGCAAAATCTGTGGCCAAGGATCAAGTTCTAGGGTTTTCTTTGTAATCGTCGCCTCAGATTATCCATTTCCTACTCGATCAGAACCAGCCCAAACTAGACCAGGTACCCTTCTCTCTGTCTCACTGTTTGCTGTTTTTTATGCTTAATTGGGATGCTTCAACATGATCTATTTTGGGGCCTAGTGAATAATCAATCACTCTTGAGAAAGTATTTGGATGTCCGATCCACACACCGGGATTTTGAATCAATTTACACAATTGCTTTCTAGGCTTCTACCAATGCACATGTATATATCGGCAATATGTATGTTATTCAGTGTATTTGATAGAAGTTGGATATGTTGGACTGCTAATTATGCAAGGGTTTTGCTAATATAGTGATTAAATGATAACAATTCAACCCGATATGTTGGCCTAGTGAATTTTTTGGTTTGGCCGTCTTCTGCATACTTCTCTACCTTGAAACATTTGTATATAATCAAATGTGAAAGCTAGGGGCATTTTAGGCTAGTAATAGAAAAGTTTCATCTTTCCAAAACACAATTTATTACTTTACTCTTGTTATTACATTCCCCATTAAAGTGGAGCGATATGAAGGAAATGTGTCTTTTGATCATATGCCTTGAGGGTACTTTTTAACAAGACCCATAAGATAAACATATTTACAGACGTAGGTGATTGAAACTTCCTGAGACGAACTGGGAAATTTCCGGTCTGGATATAGTAGTGCCCCTACTGTTGTACTTTGCTTTCTTGAACTATGAAGTAGTCATGAATGGATGGCAAGTTGTTTCTTGGAATGCTTACCCAGAAAAAGAAAAAGTTCTTGCTTGAAGTTTAAATTTTTTCCCCCCAGAGGTCATGAACGTGAGCAAGTTATCTTGTAGTTGAGCATGTTTAAGGTCTAAGAAGCGGACATGATATGGATACATACACGAACATAGATATGGGACACGGCAATTCTAATAAATGGGGACACGGACACGGCGGGGTGATACATCAAAGCATTTTTTTTTTGGGTAATTAAGCGTAGGAAAGCGTGATTACAGCCTATGAAGCACGGATACTCTATTTTGGCCTCCGTATCATGTATCGTATGCGTATCAGATACGGATACGCTCTGGATACGTATCCGATACGTTTTTTAGAGTATCTGTAATCGAAATTTATTTTTTGTTCTTCGGATACGTTTTGGATACACTCAGATACGTTTAGGATACACTAGGATACGTTTCGGAGGTAAATTTGTTATTATTTGAAATATGTGGGTGAAAAGTGTAATTAGGGTTTTATTAGTTTTTTCCCTCTCTCTCTCTCTCTCTCTCTCTCTCTCTCTCTCTCTCTCTCTCTCTCTCTCTCTCTCTCTCTCTCGTGTCCCTCATCTCTCTCTCTCTATCTTAAATCAACGTATCCTATATTCAACATATAGGAGTTAGTAGAGATACCTTTATGCTGGCTTTTAAGGCACCACAAATAGGAGTTCCAGTAGATTGACTCGATTTTGCTTGCTGATTGTTTGTTCCTGACCACACACATACACAGTCACACACACACATAAACACACACACAGAGATCTGTGTCACGACTCACACACACAGAGATGAGAGATCTGAGTCACAACTCACGCGCACATAAACAGTAAAAAAAACACACACAGTCACACACACGCAGAGAGAGGGAGAGAGAGGCGTAAACAACAGTACCTGGACTCTAAATTAGACGATTAGTCGCCTATGGGGTTCTCCATCCCAGTATGCAAGTGATTTCAAGAAGCCCTGAAAAAATAAGAGAAGATATTCAGATCGATGAGTTTAGGGTGAGAGAGAGAGAGAGAAACACGAACAGAGAGGGAGAATCAGATCGAGGAGAGATACCGCCGTTCCTACCGTCGGCGGTGAGATTAGGCCGGAGAGACGATGAGAGCTGCCGGAGCTGTGGAGAGACGATGAGAGGGAGAGAGGAAGAGACGAAGAGAGAGGGTGAAAAGGAATGTGTGGTGGTGTACTGGTTATACACGGTCTAAGAAATTAATAAGTATATTATATATGTATCCGGTCCGGTCCGGTGTTTAGACCACTACAACCGCAAACCGGACCGATTTTTCGATTTTTTAAATACCTGAGACCGGGACCAGACCGGCTGAAATAAAAAAAGAACCGAAAATCGGCGGTCCAATCCGGTTTTCGGTGTGGTCCGATTTTTCCGGTTCGCATTTTCACCCCTAGCAAAAGTAAAATGTCCTCACCTGTAATGACCAACATTGTTTAAAAAATAAGTCAGGGCGTTAAAAGTCATTTTTAATATTTGTCTTTATCCAAAAAGAAAAGTACATAAAGTTTTTCGTTAAATTTTTGTGACTTATTGATTCTCATCGACAAAAAAAATAAAAAATTACGATTTTTACTCAAAATTGTACTAGAAGTTGGTACTCCCCCCAGAAAAAAGGGTTTCGGAAGTTAATGTCAGAATTATTGGGTATTAATTTGAAGTTACCTTTCGAAAAATTTATATTTCTTTTTTGTGACCGAATATCTTTTTACATCGAGAAACAAATCGGAAATTTTTTCAACGCAAATGGTTTACCTCTATCGATTCTGGTAAAGCACCGACTCTGGTGGTGCACATGGCGAGGGGGTGGTGTTGGTCACGATTAGTCGAATTAACGGGGCGTTTGGATGGAGGATTTGATTTTTGGTGGATTTGTAAGGAGGGCGGATTTGAGGGTGGATTTGTAATGAGGATGGGCCCACCTCTTAAGAAGGGTGAATTTGTAATGAGGTGTTTGGTTGGTTTTTAGAGAAGGGGATTTGGAGGGTGGATATGAGAGGATAGGAGGCCAAATGACTTAATTGCCCCCACTTTATTATTTTAATAAAGAAAATTGATTAATTGCATTATAAATACAATAAATACATAATAATTACAAAAAAAACACAAAAATTCATAAAAATAATTAAACTATATTTAAAGTGGAAAATAATAATATTCTGAAAAATTTAAAATAATTAATTATAAAGGAAATTATTTATAAAATTATGTAAAAGACAATTTGTGGTTGATTTGAATGTAGAGTAGGTATTTTTAATTTTTTCTGGTTGAATGGAGAGTTAAATGGTGGTTGAATGATGAATGGTTGGTGGATTGGTAGATATGTGATTGAATGGTGGGTTTATGGTTGAATGGTTGATAAATTTATTTCTTTAAATACCAAACAAGATCATTTTGTTTTTCCAACCAATTTTGTGAACTACAAAAAAAAAAAGTCTTGCATTTTCATTGGTTCCACTTCAATGACGAGGCGGGCTTGGAGCAAGGAAGAGGAGGATACTTTACTCCAATACCTTACGACCCTTGTAGATGTTGGGGTTTGGCAAGGTGATCAGGGATTTCGTCCCCAATACTCGGAAGTCTTGAAAAATCAGATGCAAGTTGCTTTCCCTGAAGGTGGTATTACAAAAATTCATATTGAAGGGAAGATTAAGGGTTGGGCACGGACTTATCACACTGTTAATCAGCTACTTCAAGTTGATGGCTTTCAATGGAATGAAAGTGAAAACAGATTGGTGGTGGAAAATGATCAAGTTTGGAATGCATTTGTCCAAATAAGAAATCGTCAATATGCATAAATTTTTTGTAAAATCTTGTTTATTTAATATAAATTTGATAGTTTTCTCATGTTTTTCTATGTAGGCTCATCGAGGATTTTCAAATTGGAATGGAAAACAATTTCCCTATTACAATCAATGGCGCTACTGCTTCACACCTCAAAACGGTGGGGAAGATAAAGATTGAACTTGTCATGAAGTGTGACATTTTGAAGAATAAATCTGAATTTAAGAGTCTATGTTTGTTTGACAAAGTACTATGTTTGTTTGGGATTTTTTTTTAATATATCTCAACTATATCCTCATTTTCAATTGAGAATCTATGTGTTTTTCTTAATAACGAAGTCTTCATTTGAATAAACAATACAATTTCCATAATGGTCAAATGTACAATTTCATTCAAAATCGAAAAGTAGTGTGAACAAAATGCAAGCTACAAAACCTAAACAGAAAATTACAAGATAGGACAATTTCCCGTCAGTTCTAGATGTTGAAGCACCGTCACTTGTTTGTTGTTTGTTTTGGGCCGATTGCATGTTTTTTACCCGAAAGCTCTCCACATGAAAGTTTAGCAATGCTATTTCAGCTTCGTCTATAGTGTTGTACCTTTTCTTCAAACTTCCCGAGTATCCATTAACTTGGACTTCAGCTTCCTCCCAAGTGTTGTAGATCCCTGGGCAATGTCCAACGAAAACCACCCAATAGTAGTCATCTCTAGTTCTCATTTAATAAATCTATAAGAAAATAAATACTGGAGTATTATCACATTTCCATGAGAATGAATACTAAGAATTTCCGTTGTACTTGGCTCAGATATAAATTTTCTGGGTCACGCCAATTATAGCACTCTTGCCTTCATATGTTTCTTCTATATCATCATTGCCGTTAAAAAGGGACTGGTATTTCATCTAGGTAACCATTTTGGTGTAAAGGTTTAGCATGCAGTTTTCTGGGTTTGCCAGCAAGTCATAGGTTGCCACAATGGCAAGCCGTTTGGACACACACACGCAGACTCAGCTCAAATATTAGTTTATAATGCTCATAATGCACGACTTGGCTACATTTTATGTTGCCAAATGGTTTTCAAGCCATGGCCCTCATAAGTAGTCCCGCCAAGGTGAGTGCCTCGTCTTTCAAATGTTTGCCCTAATTTCATCATAGCCATCACACACACACAAATCCATTAAACTGCCAAAAAACAGCATATTGAACCCAGAAAACGTAAAACCAAAATGCATGATCAACCAAGAAAATAAAAGTGCAGCAAAAGTGCATGGTTTAACCCAGAAACTTGCACCAAAACTGGAGCAAAAAACCAGCAAATGGTAAACCAACAAACCTGCAGCAAAACAGCATGTAAAGTACTCAGAAAACTGCATATATCTGCTACCCAGAAACCTGCTAAACTCAACCACAATTGGATAGCAAACTGGATACATAAACCTGGAAGAAATGTAATCATACCAAACTCCACCACAACCACAATTTAATACCAAACTTCTTGGCCAAACCCACTGCCTACAGGTGTCCCACAAAACACACCTTTTGTAAAAAAAACATATATTCATTGGCCTCAGACATTAACAACATCATCATAGGCCTCATATATCAATTCACAAGTAAGAACAACAAAAGTTGGCTCAGATTCTCATCATGGCCAATAAAATTTCAGATTTTCATCATTGGCAATACAGCAACACCTTATCCAAGTTGCCATCCAATCTCATATATGCCCCAACAATTAAATACCATCATTGTCTTTCAAATGTTTGCCCTAATTTCATCATAGCCATCACACACACACACAAACACACACACAAACCCCATTAAACTGCCAAATAAGAGCCTAGTGAACCCAGAAACACTGCAGAAAATAGCATGCCAAACCCAGGAAAACTGCATTCCAAACCCAGAAAATAGCAGCACAACCCAGCAAAACTGCATGCCAAACACAAAAAACAGCAGCAAAACTACATTCCAAACCCAGAATACTGCAGCAAAACATCATTCCAAACCCAGAAAACTGCAGAAAATACCAATCCAAACCCAGAAACTGCAGAAAACTACATGTCAAACCAACTCAGAAACCACTGCATGTATCAACTCAGAAACCTGTAAGGTAAACCCTGCAAATGCAGGCTACCAACTACATGTATCAATTCATAAACCTGCATAAACTCAACAAATGGTGCATATAGTTCACAAACACACACACCCTTTGGCATCAGAATTTCATCATTGCCAACAAAACAACATGGTGAAGCCAGGAAACTGAATTTCATAACAGCCACAATAGGATCATCATCATTGCCCTAATAGGATCATCATGATTGCCCTAATGTCAAAATATACAACTTAGTGGTTGCCCAATTGTCAAAATATACAAGTTAGTACTAAATGATCATTGCAAACACAATGCTCAAGTACTAAATCATCATCGCCCATAATACGTGGTCAAATGTTTAAAAGGGATTAATGTCAAAAACTACAAGTCTCCAAATACCACCATCATTGCCAAAATAAACTTAGTTTTAGTTACCACATCACTAAGGGGTGTTCCCATATATTTTCCCTTCCAATACCCTCATCACCCAATGAAGTTTGACCTCGTCCGGTAAGCCATAGAATGTGTCCACCCTTTCTTCCGCATGGCAAATTTTTTCGTTGACAACAAATCTATCATCCATGTCTATGTCAAGCTTCAATAGCTCATTAAACACTCCGCTTCTTTTGGCGGAAAGTTCTTTCTCATACCTTACACCATGCGCAAGCTTTTCCATCACCGCATTGTTTTTTGCCATGTAACTCTCCAAGGCCTCATGCAATGCCACTTCTTTGCCGACCTTTGCCTTCTTCTTTGGCGGTTTGTCACCGGGATTGACATTTGTTGGAGATGGGGCATTCACACTTGTTGGAGTGGAGGGATTGGCGTTCTCCGAACCACATGATAGATTCACAAAGTTTGGCCTTGGTATGTGTAAGGACCCGTAATTTTACATAACTTTCCGGAAATAATGTTGGGTAAATGTGAGGAATCGAATTTTGAATAAGAGGGGTCAATGTGATAGTGAGAGAATACATTTGGGTGTGTTTAAAATACATTTGGAAGCCTAGGGGTGAAAGTGTAAAAGGGTGGGAGTATAACACATCTTATATTTTTTTTCTTCAAAAAAAAACAGTCCCTCTCTCTCCCTTACTGCCAACCTCTCCCCCTCTCACTCCTCTCCTCCTTTTTTTCTTGCTCCAAGCTCCAAAAATCATCAAAACCTCAAGTTCCCTTCAAGAACCTCACCTAAAATCACCTCCTCTACGCGTATTGAAGCTTGCATTGCACTTGTTTCGCACCAAAAGCTCACATTTCGGGTTGGAGCTCATTGGAGGCTAGGGCTTTCATTTTCTCACTTGTTTCAAGCTCAAATCTTGAGGTAGGAAGACAAATTCTACTCCCTCTAGTTGTATCTATGTGATGTATAGCATATATCTTGTTCTAGTTCTTAAATTCCATCAAACTCATGAAGTTCTTCCATGGGGAGTTTGTTTGAGCTAAATTTCGTGATCTATGATTTGAGTACTTGTTTGATGCAATTGATGGTTGTTTGGCACTCCTTTAATGTTCATTAGTTACTCTACATGTCAAATTTTTGGCCCAAAATCTTACATTTTTGTTTGGGTTGAAATTCCACACCCCTTGCTGAAAATCTGCTTGCTGCCCCTATTTTTAGGCTGCTGCCCCTGTTTTTCCAGTGGTTGTCCCCTGTTTTTGGGGTGGTTTTCGGCCACCCTTTGATGCCCGTTTGGTCCCCGGTCGTCCATTTAATCGTGTTTTTGACCCATACCATCATTTTGAACACCGAATCCACTTTGAATTCATAAAATCAACCCTTGGCCACGTGAATTAACATATTTTGTGAGTTATGTATCGTACACGTGCCGGTTGACACATTTTTGGCGAAAATGGTGAACTTTTGGAATAAATGGGACTTTTGGGAAATTTTGAAAGACAAATGGTTTTGAATTGACATTATTGGATAAAATGAACTCTAGGGATCACCCGTTTGGTGTCCCTAGCCATGGGTGCACGGAGCCCGCGAAATCCGGCAGGGGTGTACGGAGCCCACGAAATCTGGCAGGGGTGTACGCAGGGCCGACCCTAATGGTTGGGTTGCCCAAGTCCAACCCAAGCTTGGTTGCCCCATCTACTATGAAGTATGAAGTCATAAAAATAGAAAGGCATAGGAGTCAAAAAAAAAGAAAAAAATGACTTTACATTGTGTTTTTAACTTAAATTACATCCAAAAAAAAAAAATGTTACCCAGCTATATTGTTTTATGATTACCACGATCCGATTCAAAGAAAACAACTTATCCTTGCATTTCTTGAAGCAAATTCTTAAATTAAGTAACTGTACTTTAACTGGGGTTAAAATTAACTGAGTACAAATTCTTTTAGCAAAAAGGCCTACTAAGGTTAAAATTAACTGAGTACTATTTATCAGTATAGACATTTTAATGTTTATATCAGTTTTTGTAATCAAAAGGAATATGAAAGTAAATAGTTTGACCAAAATATGAAAAAAATTATTACAACAAAATTTAATTTGCCAAATAAAGTCTTTAACTTTTAATAGTACAAATCACATGAAAAATAAAGCGAAACGTAGTAATAACAGGAGGCTTAAGCAAATTATAAAAAAAAATGTTATGTGGACACTGGCGAGACAAAGATGAATGCATGTATTCCTATCTCAACAGGGACCGCTTGCTATTTTCCGTTTAGAACAGTAGCGAGACTTGGGCTTCCTTGAACCAGATAAAAAAGAAGCAAAATGGCTGCCCAAGCATCGTGCCATTGTGACTCGAACCCGCGCATTCTGTGAGGAGATACATGACTTTTCCACTGGACCAAAGTCCCTTGCTATTCTTCTGCGCGACGTTAAATATTTATTACATACTTAACGGTAAATTTTTTTTTTCCTTTTGTTGCCCCGTGGTGGGAGGTTGCCCAAGCCCGGGGGCTTGTTGGGCTCACCCCAGGGCCGGCCCTGGGTGTACGGAGCCCACGAAATCCGGCAGAAGGATACTTCCCTGACAAAATTGAGGAATGTTTTCTTATGAAATGTCGGTTATGATGTTTTTGGATTAATTTGGCGTATTTGGCGAAAAATTGGCTTTCGATATGCAAAAATGAAGACTTTGGTAAATACTTGGACTTTAGTTGGATACTTAAATTTGTTTTGGACACTTGGATACATTTTGGGACACTTGGATACATTTTGGACACGTCTTGGTCGAATGATAACCTTTTGTTCACGTTAACCTTGTACATTGGTCGTGCCCATCCCCATACTCATTCATTATGCATGTATCATGTTTATACACCTAGCGTTGGTAGAATAATTTTCCTACTGGGCTAGTGAGCTCACCCTATCATTTTCAGGTACACGGCGTGGACCATGAGATTGGATGCTTGTGGAGTGATGCATTACATGGAGCTTATGCATGCATGAAGTTATTATTTTTCCATCTTATGACTAGTATTTTTGGTAGATGGCAATGTAACTTCAATTCACTCAACCTTTTGACTTATTGGGACTTATGTAATAACTTTAAACTTTTTATCGGGTATCTATGTATTCGGGTACGAGATGGTACCGTTTAGCGAACCTTTGACCGATGTATGTTATGGAAGTTTGACTTGGACTTTTATATGGAGAATTGTTGACGTTTGACTTGTGCCACGTAGATGTTGTGGAATTTAGTTTATTAAAAAGTAGGGCGTGACAGTATGAATATGGGGTCACCATTTTCAAACCTTGGAATATATCCCGACTCCAACTCAATTGGGTTAGTGGTTTCAACGGTCTCATTAAAGGGAATCTCGGCCGGATCCTCCGCAACTTCACCGGTAGCCCTATCCTTCCCAAACAAGATTTGCCAACTTTCGAACATTAGGAAACGCTTCCCATTCATCCCTTTGGCCTTTATATGGATCTACACATTGTTCAATTGCATAAATTACGTGGGAGGCCTCTTCTTAAAAACATCATTAAGACATGAACAAACTTGTCATAATAAATTCAAAGAGGAGAGGAGTTACCTTCTCATATTCCTCCCACACGGACTCGTCGTCCACTTGAATAGATTGAGTCACATAGTTAAATTGAAAACCACTTATACGTATGGCATCAGCAATCACACCATATTTCTCCTTCCAGTTCTTTACCTTGGACTCTATGTTGGGGTTAGCTTTAAGAGTCGTACCTGGCAAGAGCTTTTGCAACTCTTTCTCCACTGCCACAAAGAAGCCCGACTTGAAGCCATTGTCGGCTCTGAACTTGTCGGACACACAATCCAACATGGCAGAAAGTAAGGCCTCTTCTTCCTTAGCGGTCCATAGCCTACGGGGTTGTTTCTCCTTTCCATCCTTTGTGGTTTTTTTTGATTGGGAAGGTTGTTCACTACTCGTTACTTTGGCCACCTGCTTTTTGAATCACAATCACATTTGAACATAGCTTCGGTTGTGACAAAAGACATTGTTATTACAAAACTAATAACAATGTATGAAATGTTTAACAAGTCTACAAATGCGTAATTTATTACAACACTTTGAACAAGTCTCCAAATCCAAATTGAAAACAAAAAAAACACTTGGTAGAAGAGCATCCTAATTGGCAATGGGTTGCCCATGAGCTAACCAATCGTTGTACATTTGGGTTGCCAAGTTATCTCTCATTTCGGTCCATTCGTTGGTTGTCTCAATTTGTGTGATGTACTCTTCAGCTGGTACATCATGCATGTGTTGTTGCTCCCACAAGGTGTATTCATGTTCAACGGGGTCCACTTCCATTTCACGCTTAATCAAGTTGTGGAGAATGCAACATGCGGTGACAATGTGACATTGAGTCCTAATGGGGTAGTAAGAGTAAGATCTCAAGATTCCAAATCTCATCTTCAAGACCCCGAATACTCTTTCTACCACATTTCTTGCCGCAGAGTGCTTCATGTTGAAGCACTCTTCTCGGCTCTGTGGCATGTGTCCTTGCCTCCAAATGTTAATGTGATATCTTTGACCTCTGTACGGTGCCAATAACCCCGGGCCATTAGTATAGCCAGCATCGACAAGGTAGTAACGACCTACAAATGGGGTAAAATGCCTACTTCAGTATGTTTGGTAAAATCTTTCCATATATAGTGTAATGACATCTTTTTAAAAGTCACATACCGTTTGGGATTTTCAACCCGTGAGGCCGCACGAGGGCGTTTCGGAGCACTCTCGAGTCTGTGGCCGACCCTTCCCAGCCAGACAACGCATATATGAATTGTAGGTTTCAACTAGCCACTCCTAAGACATTTGTAGTGTAGTCACCCTTCCTTGACCTATAGCGTGCTTTGTGTTCACTTGGGGGAAGGACAGGTATGAATGTACCGTCTAAAGCTCCAAGACAATTCTAGGAAAGATGAGGGAAACATGTTAGTAATGAAGTTTTCTTTACAAAGTGATATAGAAGATAATGCAATTAAATGTTTGATTTAGCGTGTACCTCAAACCACTTCCACCTAGCATCCGGCTCATTTGCGGGAACGGGTTGGGGATGATGCCACAAGACATCGTAAAGCCGCAACACAGCCAACAAAACTGCGTTGAAATGTCTACTAACTGTTTCCCCCGATCTCCAAAACTGAAATGTTGTATGCCTATTCTTGGTATGGTGAGAGAGGATCCACAAAAATATCGCAACTTTCTCAACAACCGTGACATTTCTAGAGTCCTCTAGGCCTCTTTGCTTAAGTAATAGGCACAACTTCATGAACACATGCCTATTAACCCTTAATTGGTCGTGACAGTGTTTGTCACTCCCGCGTACTAACCTATTAAGGCTCATAATTTGTTGTTGGTATGCATTAGGTTGTTCAATAAGAGGAGGATTCCGCTCCCTTCGTCGAACGATTTCATCAGTCAAGTCTGTAATTAACATGTACAGTTGAATAAAAGTATTGACAACACTCGTGAAACATATCACTGCTAACAATGCCTCACGTCTTGACTTCTTTCTTCGTTCACGGTTCGTTAATCTGGCCATCTCTATGTACATATACAAATAAATAAGGGCAACATTCTATTAGGGCTCAGATTTGGACAACATCATATTAGGGCAACTATATATTTGGGCAACCATTCATTAGGGCTCAGATAAGGGAACAAATAGGACAAACAGCAATTAGGGCAACATAGAAAAATCTGTAAAATTTAGGGCAACATCAGGAACATCACATATTAGGGGAAAATGAACATTCCCATTTGTTAATCAGGAAAACTAGGGCAACATCATAATCCACGAAATTAGGGCAAATCAAAACACAATAATCGTGACTGGAAACCAACAATTTAAGGCAAAAACACAAAACTGATTCAAACCCAGAAATTATGGGAAAACCATAACCTTTCAAACCCAAAAATTAGGGCAAAACCAGGAACTTTGCAACCCAGAAATTAGGGAAAAATGTAAACAACATAATCGTGCCTCGATCTCCAAAACTAGAGAAAAATATAGAAATCATTCAAATCCGACAAATTAGGGCAAAATCGTAGCTTTCAAATCCACAAATTAGGGCAAAAAACTGTTCGAAATCAGATAAACACAGTAGATCCAACTTGTATGACGTTGAATACCTGTTAAACGGTTGAAATCGAAGGCGATTGAGATCGAAAAATGGTGTCACAAGCACGGTGGAGCGACTCCCCTTTTTTCTTCTCTCTTCTCTTCTCTTCGAATAACAACCCACAAAATTGCGATCTGTGTATACAACGACGTGGGATGGTGGATTTGGAGGGGCAATTTCATACCAAAACGCCCCGTATATACCAACGACAGGGTCGAAGGAGGGCTTCGCAAATCCACCTGCGGGTGGATTTCTAAGGTGCACAGTAATTTAGTCGGGGGGAGGAAATGAATTGCCAAAGAGTGGATTTAAGGTGGGCCCAGGACTTGCAATAAGGGCGCATCACAAATCAGGGCACAAATCCACCAGCCAAACATGGCCTAAAGGTAGTGTTGTTGCCTGATCAATAAAAAAAAAAAAAAAGAGGTAGTGATAGTGAAGAAGGCGAAGAGGCAAGAAGGTAAAACATTTTTAGTTTGATTTTGATTTTGATTTTGTTCTGTATTTCAAGGTCTTTGGTATTTTGGACAAAAAAATTGATTGTAAGTAAGGAATGAATTTATTGAATTTAAAAAATAAGTGAAATTACAAAAAGTTGATTTGAATTATATGCAAAAAGTGTTTTTATGTAGCGAATTGTAGATTGCTAGCTAATAGAATTGACCTCATTTCAGCTGTGAAATTAGGAGAGTTGCACGAAAAAGTCATATTTAGGCCTCATTCAACTAATTCAAAAAGTCAAAAGCCAGTTTATTACGCTTTTCGAGACAAGTCATTCCCTCACAATATATCATATAAAAAATCACAAAAAGTCAATGCATGTTTTGAACTCTCACATTAAAAGCCAAAAAACAAAAAAATAGCCTAACCATTTACCAAACAAGCCTACATTACCCAATACCCACCAGCCAGTCGTAAGGTGTTTTTTTATTGGGCTCAAACTGGGCTGGACAACCACACTAAAATTGGAGGCCCAATGAAAAGGATAGCTTGCAGCCCAATAAGCAATGGAGTCGGCCTTGTGAAAATCTAGGCTGTTATTTGACCCAACTTCAGTCCAAGTATCAAATATTCTTGGCTGCAATATCCAGGGGATGGCTACTTATGGACTCAACCCCAGCTGATTGAAAATTTATACTTTGCTCCCTAGGTTTGATCCGAAAAACACAAACCAATATAAAGGGTGATAAAGCAGACCCGGACCTATTAAAATACTCAGAGAGTACCGATTTATAGAATCGGGTTCGGCAAGGATTCACGTCGCATTTCTCTCAGTCATACATTTAGTTTTATGGATGAGTTCATCACAGAGAACTACGTAGTTGTTTTACTAAAATAATCTTGGGTTTCTCGCAAAGTTGTGAAAACGTTAGAAGTAATAAGTCATGGTTCGTGGACTCGTGTGGTACCCGTGTCTAGGGTTCTTTTAAACACTAATAGTCTAATATACACATCAGGCCCGCTAGATATGATTATAAAAATCCAGTTTTGCCATCATCTTTCAAAACTAAACCATCTGACTAGAATGGTGTCTATGTCACTATGGTTTACCCCTTTCTGATCTCTCCACGGTGCTCTAAATCGTAGGGGCTTTACCACCGAAGGTGGTGGCTAAGATGACAATGGTGAGTGGATTTAAGTGCTCCATTGTCATGGATACGATCCGATAAGATTCGAGTCCCGCTAATTGTAGGACTTGTGTGCAGAGCCCTTTATCCATCTATTACCTAGGTGATGCAGTGGTGACGGCTTGTCCTTCCGTCCAGTAGCTATGGCTCGAACTGAATATTTCACAACGGGTCGAAAGCCCCTATGATCACGTTTAAGAGGGTTGCTACGCTGGTCGTTCCCTCCCACATTTTTTTGCTGTTCAAAAATCATAGGGGTTTTCGTTTCCATCATCAGTTCTAGACTTTCAGTGTATAACTGGTGATCTAAGGCTAGGTGTAATTTGCCCCTAAAGAAAACCCTATGGTGGCCATTCAAAAATAAAAACCCTATGTGAGAGCCTTTTAGTAGCATCGGATGCAAAGCTTCTGGGTGAAAATATTTCTAGTTTGGTCCTCCAGCTAGGTTTCACCCCTACCCTAGCCCAGATCACTTTTTCTTTTTCTTTTTTCCTTTTTTTTTTTCTGAATGTCAAGAGTGTCTGGGTCAGCTCATATGCACCTCGATTAATCTCTTCTCTGGTCCGATTATAGGCAAGTCATCCGTCTCGGGACTAGAGGATTCACAAAAAATTATTTTTGTGTCTGATCAGAAGAATCTAACCCTAGTCATATGAGAAAGCAAATCACCAACCCAGCGGACTAACCATCGGGGCTGCCGTAGCTAGGGTTCACCCCTACCCCTTATCTGATGATGTAAATGGGGACTTAATAAAGTGGCAAATTAGGTGGTAGTGTTTGAAGGAAATAAATTGTCAGCTACATCAATTTGGGTTAAAAGTTGGAGTGGTAAATAGTTGGTGGGCCTACCCAAACAACCCAATTCATGTGGTCCTGCATAGCTACACAGCTACACAGTGATTTTTTTTTTTTTTTTATCCTTGGTTGATTTTTAATTTTTCGACTGTAAGAGCTATTTGGACAAGTTTACGCGTACCTCAATTAATTCTCTCTCTGATTCGATCAAAAGCACATTGTTTACGCTAGGACTAGGCGATTCATAGACAATTACTTTCTTGCTACTTCACCCCAAAAATTGAACCCAATCAATTATGAAGGGAAAAAATCCTTGCGGCTTTCCTTTTGATTGCCTTGTGATTCTCTTGTGTAATTACACTATAATGCTTGTCCTCCTCCTGAGTTGGATGGAATCCCACTGTTTTTGTATACCCCATGTTTGTTTTCAAGTTGAAAGTGACAAATAAAAGGACCACAGAGTATGAATAAAGCAAGTGACAAGGCAAAATAGGAGTGAACTTGAATGATTAGATTTTGTTTGAGAACTTGAATGATTAGAATTTGAATATGTGACACATATTGACCACTTTCTTCATGTGCTATCGGTTGAAGTATTGGCCAATCAACTTTTTTCAACTTAGAAAGTAAGAGATTTTATGGAGATGAGGGTCTTGTATGCAGCAAACTATTGTGCCTTCAAAATAAGCTTCATCCCAACTCCAACATTTGATTTGCATTGTTCATTAGGTAGAGCTCAACAAGAAGAACATTCTTGCAAAAATTTAGTTGGACCACAATAGCAAGTGATCAATGAAATGAGTTTGAAACAATATTTCCAAAATGGTATTCATCATTCAAATTTTAGCGAGTGTAATGTAGTTCGATTACTGGATCGTTGATGTATTTCTGATTAATTTGAGGTTTTCCATGGATGTTCTACCCCATCACGCTCTATAAACTAAATAATGCAGAATTTATTTTTGTGCTCAGGGCTGCAGAATCTAGTTTAGGCTTATAGACTCACGACAGATCCTGCTAGCCCCATTGATATTTATATTGTTTAGATCATCTCTAGTGGTTGAAGCCAATTTCTAGAAACCAAAGCTATTTTTTAGCCATTTGATTTGTGGCGGTTGGTCACTCCCACGTCACCGGGATAGAATCAATCCCAATCCCAATTATCAGGAAAACATGGCCAGGGCTATTTTCCCTGCCAAGAAATGGCCAAGTTACTTTTTTGCTCCAATTTTGGCCGGCGATTGGAGAGGTACGAAATGGCCTTGAAGCCATTTTTTGGCTTTGGCTGGAGGTTTCTTACAACAGTAAATAGTTTCACATATAGTATATGAATCAATCCCGAGAAAATTTTGGGTGCTGAGAGGGTAGCATCCAGCATGGTGCCCCTCCGCCACATCTGAACCGTCCAAAAGTGTATTGAACGGTCCAGATTAAAGTACTCTCTCACCTCACTCTCTCTCCTCTTTCTCTCTCTCGTTTCTCTCTCCAAGTCCGAACCGTCCAATACACTTTTGGACGGCCCAAATGTGCCCTATTTGCACCCAAAATTTTCTCATCAATCCCAATCTACCTCTAGAAAGAACTAGAGAAAAGGGCAAAAAAAACTAACACTAGGAAACAAATTAAAAGGACACAAAAGTAGTGATGTCTGACATGTCCTGGGACCAATCCTTGTGAAGCCAGTTGAGATACACGATCACTTGTCTCTTTATTACATCAAATTCATCCCCAACCAATGTACCAATCATAAAATGTAATGTGTAAATTTTCCAAAAATGAAAATTGAACTGATGAGGAAGTAATGAGCCAACAACTTCTTTTCTCTTTGGTTAGACAGCTGCTCCAGATTGTGTAAAATCACAAACAGGGGACCCCTGTTGCTTTAATTTCAGTGTAGTTTTGTGTTTGTACCCATATATTTTGCAAAAAATTTAAAAAAAAAAAACTATGGGTACATCGTATGGTGAGATGGATCTCATATAAATGATCGAACCATTTAATTTGTTTAAACATATTTTTAAAAGTCCAAGAAAAAAACAGCTCATTTGGATATCGATAAAGACTTGATCAATTTTCTTCCCTAAATTGGCACTTGGTGTTGGAAAATACTCATGTTTACTTTTTGTGATAAAATCAAAAATATAAATGCAATAAAAACGGAACGCAAAACTGGAGTCGATGAAATGAAATGATGATCAAGGCGAGTTTTTAACACTCTGTACTTAAGACAGATTCGTCCCCGCTACGGTGCTTACGGTTTGCATAGACGTCTATCTCCCAATCTACTTGATCTTTACCAAACGGAAGTAGCACTCCAATCTATTCGGTAGGCGAACCAAATTTTTGTCTGTATTCTCCCCAATGAAAAGACTCCGACTCAATAAAAGTGTAGGAAAAATCAACCATCTGAAATGAATCAATGATGTCATATATAGACTAACTGGTAACTCTACGAATAGTCACAGGGAGAAGAGACATCTTTGTTTACAAAAGAACACGTCCGTTCCACAACGAACATGTGTCAATGAAAAGATGCAACTTCAAATCAAATCAATTTCCATTCACACTTTAAATAAATTATTATATCCAAAATATTTTCCCAACACTTGGCAAGGCAAAACCAAACTCTTACCTATTTTTCAATGATTTTTTAACAGAGACCCTTTACAATAATATTCTACACCAATTGAATGGCTCTCTGATTATTGGCAGGTCTCATACAATCTGGTATACATTTGGTGCAGACCAAATGATGTATTCGTACTTTGTGTAGACCAAATGGTGTATCCATATTTTGTAACCCCAATTCAGTTTTAACTGAACAAGATTATAAGGATGTACATATATGTGATACAAAACAAGGAGTGGGCGTGCCGAACTGATCAAAAACCAAACTAGCTACCAAAAAGCTAGGCACAATAGTATACAAAACTCACTGTTGCTAAGTCCTAGCTACATAGGAGTACTACTTAGCTAAAGTGTCTGCTATCAGAGTCGCTTGCCGATAACAAAACTTGACGTACAAGCTACATAAGTTACTCTACTATACCACCTGCAGTCTTTCAAATTTTAAATTCGCCTTTAGAAGGATAAACCGTTTACGTAACTAACTGTTAATCAGTAGGCCATATTACTGATTCTATTTGAGCAGCACTGATATGATATGTGATAAAGATGTGCATGTATTAAGCATCCACTCTTTCAATTCTAATTTTCCAGAATTTTGATTTTTTCCCTTCACGAAAATTCTTTTTTAAGTGCGGGGAATGGGAAGTTAGGCTTTATTATTTATATCAAATTTGTTTACTGTAATTTTATTTATTTCTTAATTGAGTTAATTTTACTCAAACGACATACTCTTATTAATTGCAAAATATTTTGTGGTGGGTCTATGTAGCACGAGTGTCGACACGGACATGAGAGAAAGACTACAATTCTAAAAAAAAAAAATAGTGAATTCAGGCACCACATGGATATTGCTTTAGTAATGCAAACATACATTGTAACTGCTAAGTATTGAAGTTTGGAGTCCTATCTATGTACTGTCTAAGCTTTTGGCTCAATGCTATTGAGATAATAAGTATTTTATCCCCCAAAACTATTTAAATTTACAAATTATCCTATCGTATCTCCATACATATCTTCCTAAGTGCATGACACAAATAAGGCCATCTCTAGGAGTGTCTATCTTTCATAGCTAGTAGTATTTTTATTACTACCATTTTCAACCCTTTTAACTTTTCATCAATCTTTAACCCCCTCTTTCAGATCACAGTTCCCAATAAGTTTTTTCTCGCTCCGTCTCTCTTCTCTCATTACCATAAATTTAAACTTTCCTTACAAACCAAACCAAACCAATCAAAGGAAAGCCGGGCCTCTACCGTCTCCTTGGGGTTTGCAGACCTTGTCAACCCTAATCCACACCATCCAAAAGTATTTTGGATGGTTCAGATTTAAAATAAAACTCTTATGCAGAACAAAAGGCTCTTCCACGGAAGAGTTTTATTTTTAATCTGAACTATTGATTATCAAAACGAACGGTGCTAGATGGGGTTGACATGCTCTGCCGACCCATGGGGACAGCGTGGAGTTTTGTCATTTCCTTTTTTGCTGCCTTTGTCATTAAAGCTAAGAAAAATAGAATCAAATGGAATTATGAACATGGGGTACTAGGCAGTTGGCATAGATTTCATCTTCTGCACATTTTATTGTTATTTATCTTTTATGTGCCAGAAATCTCGAGAATGATTCAACTGATTGAAGGGACAAGAAATCCTCTCCTGGCATTCAATTTCAATCATTCACTTATAACTTCTTGATATATCTAATCTTTAATAATTTGAAGATATTCTATTTGGTAGTTTCACAGTAGGAAAATGCCAAAAACAACACATTGAGTGATCATTAAAAAGGACTCTTCCAAACAAGAATTAGACAGACTCTTCCTGTACGAGTTACATTTTTTTTTTGTCTTCTTTTTACGACGCAATCATGAGAGCATCCACTGTGGATGAGTTAAGTAATAGATTATGAGTAAGTTAGTGGGAGAAGTTAAGTTTTTAGCTAGTATTTGACTATTTTCATCTTGTAGTGGATAGATCAGTGCATGACTTAACTTTAACAAATATTAAGGTGTTGGCTAAATTTGGCTTTTTTTCTAGCCATTCAAAAATAGGCCTCGAACAAATTAAATTTATTATTATAATTTTTCATTGTCCGGATTCCAGATAAAGAACAAAAACCCAATCAATTCCTTTGCAAACTATCAATGTTTGGCTATTTTTTTCACTATTTTCATCATTGGGGTTTAATCTATTATTTTAATTTTTTTTGTTTCCTTTGCAAACAAAAAAATCAATCAGTAAAAATAAAACATTTATTTAAAAAATTTAAACCAACAAACTAGTACTTTAAATTAAACCTTCCTCCCACTCGAGCGAAGAAACAACTCTCGATGCATGCGGTACCGTAGACACGAAAGTAGTCATGTGGGTAAGTACAGTTCCCAGCAAAGTAATCTCTCCGTATCATATTTGGCGATGGTTTCCCTCTCAATCTCAACGAATATAACGTCTCCTAACCGGTTGCAAGAGTAGTGTTACTAGTGGTGGAAGAGACAAACTAATTTAAATGTGTTTGGCAGAATGTTGAGAAATAGTCTCTTTTTCCTAATCGGATGAGTTCAACAAATGTAGTTAATCCCGAAATCAAGTTAATTAATTTCTTTGTGGATTGAATGAAGCCGGAATAAGAAAGAAAAGTTCAACTATCCACTTTATAGTCAATATAGTTGTTGGGAACAAAAAAAAAAAATAACGGTTGAGCCGGGATTCAAATACATGTGTATGTAGACAAAAGAGCTGCTGGAAATAAATAATAAATAATTATTGGACACTTATTTTAACTAATGAATCCTTTTACAAGGGCGGAGTTAGGATTTTTGATAAATGGGGTCAAAATTTGAATTGTTAATAGGTTGGGACAGAAAAGAGGTGTAAAGTGTGGTCAAAATAACAAAAATCTGGGCAAAACTATAACTATCTCTATAGAAATTTGGACCTTAATGGAGTCAACTGACCTCAATTGTATCTTCCTCACTCCGCCCTTGCTTTTAACAATCTCATAACACTTCACATGATGTCCTTAGCTCACTTATACCTTACCTAAATCAAATTATCTCTAAATTTAGCCTTATGGATTCTTTAACATGTAATAAAAACTTATCACATACACAGTGAATGCTCTGAGTTGTTTCTAGCATTTCCCTTCACATTGACAACTATTCCATATGAGTTGGATAGGTCGGGCGTTTTATTTGCTTATTCGTTAAGAATATGGTGAATTTAAATCCTACCATATTTTAAACAGATACTCCCTCCATTCCCAAATGGGCAAAATAGATATCCAAAACTACTATCCACACTCCTCAAAAAACCATCTATATATTGCAATCTATGATACTTTTTTTAATTTTAAAAACTTTGTTAAATAAAACTAAGCAAAATTTATCAAACAAGATATATTGCATGTATAATTCATTATAGCTAAAAACAAACAACTTAGCTTTGGCTCATCAAAAGTACATTGAACATGAGAAGTTACTAAGTGGTCCAAACACATCCATTAATCAACCACTTGTTTATGTGTACCATCGACTTGAATAGTTAACAACTTAGCTTTAGCTCATATTTTAAATCTATTGGTCTGTTAAAGTTGGGACAAACTCGAATTGATAAGCTAATCATTTATACTTTATACAAAAAACTAAACTCCCGTAGCTCAACTCATGTTCATCTCCATTAAAACTCGTTCAAAATTGACTCGATAAATAGGCATTGCTAACTTTAACACTTCTTGACCAATTACTCTACACAATCGGCTTGTCTCGTTTAGAGCAACTCCAACACATGCCATTTTCTTTAAAATGAAGAGTGGAAATGACATATTAAGGGGAGATTTTGTAATTTATGTCATCTTTTAATCAAAAAGTTGTACTGTTTGGAGGTACCCATCCACTTTTTTGTTACATCCACTTTTTAAATTTAATTTTGACTCTTTAAAAGCAAAGAGCCAAAATTAAATTTAAAGAGTGGATGTGACAAAAAAGTGGATGGGTCCCTCCAAACAGTACAACTTTTTGAGGAAAAGAGGGCATAAATTACAAAATCTCCCCTTAATATGTCACTTCCACTTTTCATTTTAAAGAAAATGACATGTGTTGGAGTTGCTCTTACAACCCTACCGGACATGAAAATATATGCACTCTTGTAAATAGGCCAACGACAGTGTAGTACTCTGACCATTTTACTTCTTAGTACAAAATCAAATAGAGTAGTAGGATTCTTTGATCTTACGACAAAAGTAACTGCTAACGAGATATGGAACAGTGTAATCATTCACATGGGTTTGTACCAAAACTGCCAAAATTTCAACACTGTTCTTTTAAATACATTTGTTCACTCTTGATTTGCATAAAAATAGCCGAAAACATTGACACTTATAATATTGCAGATTAAATGGAAAAAACTATGGGTACAATACTATCTCATGCACACCAAGCTGATGTGGCAGATAGAGAGAAATTCATTTTTTTGGATGGGCCTCACTGTGAGTTTCTCATCATCCGCCACATTAGTTTGATGTGCATGACTGATGTACCTATAGCATTTCTCTTTTGTAGATGGGAAACAGGTACTATGGAGTGATTCCAGTGCTCCTACAGCGGTGCTCTAGAGGCTTTTACACATTCATGTGGGGTTCACACACTAATAGCTTCTTTAGATGGTGAGATATGATGAGATGAGAAGGCAAGGGGGTGTTTGGTCAAATCAAAATTTTCATTTTGGTGCCTTTTTTTTTTCCCGTTTCTCATCAAATTATGCAAATCAAATAAGTGATTTGGAGAAAAATTCTAATCATGTCTTTTTTTTTTTTCTCACCATATCACTCAATTCAAAGGGACTATTACTACAGCCCTCGACTTTGTTTGGTTCCATTTTTCTCTCCTTTTCAAAAACAAATTCCAAAAAGAATTTTTCTTTTTGTAATCATTTTTATCATTTCTCACTCTACTCATTACCTCATTATTCTCATTCTCTCTCTATCTCTCTCTACTCATTAACTCATTATTTTGATTTTCAAAAATCCAACAAAAACTATCTCAAATTTTTCTTTTCAAAACCCATCCTAACACAGCCAAAAGTTCTTAAAACATACTCCATCCGTCCTAATTTATTGGTGCCTTTGGGAGATTTCAATTTATAAGGGAAATATCATCATTACAACTTGTCATATTTTATCTTTTCTCTTTTTATTCTTCAAAACATCATCATTACATATGTTTACTTTTAAAAAGTGAGAGTAAATTAATACTTAAATTTAACACTTTTTGCCCATTATTATTCAATTTGGAACAATCTTTTTGAGAAGTGTCAGTTGGACCAAAAATTGGGGACAGACTCGACCGAGAAGGTATCACGTTGTCAGGGGTGGAGTCAGAAATTTCACTACACAGGGGCGAATGTTTTTTTCAAAAAATTTTTTAGGAACGAGCCTAAATAAGTCATAGAAATTTTTTTTTTGCTATATAATTCTAGAATTTTTTATTTCCTTACAAGAGCGATCGCCCCTACTAAACTGCTAATCCATCTCTGCACGTAGCGGTGCTCCACGAGCTAAGCAACAATTTTCCGTTCCGAATTCCGATGGTAGCGCCGTAGCGGGCTCCCACAAAGGGACATTTAGGACCCATATTGAAGTGTACTAGCACGTAAATCATCGACCTTTCACATCCTACTCTCCTACTTGCGTAATGTAACTGTTGAAAGACTTTTTTGTTTTTTTTCGTTGAAAGAATTTATTTTTTTGATAACTCAACTGTTTTCCACTTCAACAACTTTCTCATACTGCTATGATTGAAAGGCTCACAAAACTGGTCAGTAGCCAGAGAAAAGGAGATCCTCAAGTAGGGATTCTTCATAGATACATGTACGGCCGGTGGGTACAGATCGCTTGCGAAACCCTAAAAACGACATCGCACAAATGATTCAAACCATTTAAAAATTTTAAAGTATTTTTTCGATTGGTCCCGCGAGAAATAAGTTCAAAAAAACACTTTTAACTAGTTGATCTGATACAGCTCTTTTTCATTCAAATTATAGAGCCCTATAATCTGAATAAAAAATGAATACATCGGATCAACTATTTGAATATATACTTTTTACTGATTTCACGTGGGGTCATTTAAAAAAATATTTTTAAATTTTAAATGATTGGGATCATTTATTCATAACATGGACCTCGCAAGCTGACTGTTACCCATTGGTACTTATCAGTCAGTATCTGTAGTGGGGTTGATTCTTCAACCCTATTACTTTTTGTATTATTGGCCACAGTATATATTAAAGTCAGTGTGGGCTAGGCCTACATGGATATTCTCATTCCCTCATTTATCCCCCCCTCTCTCTTGTTTTTTTTTTTAACAGAATAAATTTCATTCAAGGAGCCAAGGTACATGAAATTTACAAGAAAATCGGAAAGAGCTAAGAACTACTAAAAACAAGGAAAAGAGCAACCCATTGAGGGAAAATATGCTCTGAGATATCTCAAATACGTTACTACAGAAGAAGACCGAGTAAATCGGCATGGTATCCATCTGAGGATTAGTAGACGAGCAACCCTGAGCTCAAACCATTGGAGGCGGTCCTTAAAGTGGCTAATGTTGGCATTTACGCCGTGAGAAACACCCCACGGCCGTAAAGGGTTGCTCCAGTGCAAGTTTCTGCTGACACTTCGAAACTCCGGGCAACCCGAACAGCCCGCAACAAGCCGGACGTCAATGAAGCCCAAACACCGGAAAAATAAAAAATCAGTCCGGCAAAAACAGAAGCAAATAAAATAAAACCCAACTAATCAAAACTCAGAGAACCCGGTCCATCCATTGAGTCGCCTCACTGAGATGGAGCGTGAAACACCGAGTAGCAGACCAACCGCAACTCCGGGATGAGAACCGAGCTCCAAGGCTGGCCGCCTGCGGATCTAGAGCTTTATTTCGTCGGAGGGGCCGAACCACCCGAGATCAACCCTTCGTCGGATCTACCACAGATCCAGAAGAAGCCAGCAAGGGGAGGTTTTGTGATGGCGGTGGAGAAGGAAGATGATGAGGGTTGGTGGCGGGGATTGGTGGTGGGTAAAGAGAAGGTGGAAGGAGGCTTATCTAGTAGTGGTAGGGCGGCGAGGGGTTGAGAGCCGCTGGCCGGCAGGTGAGGGAACCAGGCAGGGGTGGGGCGCAAGGACGGCAACCCCACCCCCAAAAACGAAAATCAAAAGGAGAAGGGAGGAGAGGGGGAGATAAGGAAGGAGATCTGTGGTGGGAAGAAGGAGAAGAGGGGCGGCGGCTGAGGAGTAGAAACCCTAGAGAGGAGACTCGGCTCCTAGAGAGAGAGAGACCCTACGGTCCTCATTAAACTTCAATTTTAATTTGCCACTACAAAGTGTGTTTTAAGTGCATGATTTTTTAGATAAAGAGATAGAAATCCATTAAATCCAACCCCCAAGTACACTGAACTAAATAATAAAACCTAAAATCTACCCAAAAAAAACCTAAAACTACCAAAACAAAATGGAAAAATAGAATGAAAAAACGGAAATAAAAAGTCGGTGTCATCGCCGCCGCTGTTACATCATAGCCGCTACTGTCACGTCGCCGTCGCTCGCCGTCGGTGTCGGAGGCCTAGATCGACCTTCCTTTGGTCCAAAAATTAAGATTCCAGCCGCCCACACTGATCGGCGAGCAGATCCGGCCATGCATGGGGGAGTTACCGGCAATCAATGAGAGGAAGTGATGAATGAGAGGAGGAGAGAGGGCGGAGTGGCTGAAAGAAATGGGAAGGGGGTGGGGACATGCGACGGAGTGCAGAGGCCTTCTCGAGTCAGATCGCCTGTTCTCACTCTCACTCTCTCTAAAAAAATCTATTATATTATAGTATCGTGTTTGCAAAATTACAATGACATAATTTGACTACTTTCTTCTTGCTAGGGGTGATGGGGTAAATTTTCTTCAATTAATAATCCTAAAATGTATTGCCAAACAACCACAACTCCTTGACTAATTTGCTTATGAATCAGGAAAAGGAATATTACAAATTTGATTATCTATGGTAATAACAGCCCAATAAGCTGTCAATAAGGCAATGAGAATATAAAAATAAAATAAAACAAATACAATTTCTGATGCACTTTTAATAGTTTTCAAGGATTGACATTTGGGAAAAAAACCGAGAGCTTCTCTCTTGAAGAAAAAGGAGGAAAAAAAGAAACCCTTGACAGCTCATTGCCTAATGCTGCGGCGGGAGGGGAGGGTTTTACCCTTGATGAGTGTTTTCCTTCTTCGCAAGTGATGGACATTTTTTTTCGTTTTCAATAACCTCTCCTTTCCGGTGAGAGTCTTCTCTCTAGATCTCAGATTTGAAAATTTCTTTCCCGTCTTTTCTCTTTCTTTTGGCTTATCCTTCATCATCGAGGTGTTGTTTCAGGTTCCAAACAAGGCTATTGTGATGGTCCGATGACAACTGTGATCGGTTGTGTAACGCCCCAATTTTCAAAAGCATTAATTAAATTGTTTCTTTTAACTCAGGTCTTTCATCTGGGTTCCTAGTCAGGGCAAGCAATGGGGGAGTTGAATCACGAAATGGCCATAGTCTTGGTGGTTACTTGGGAGGTTGTTCTATAGGTTGAGAACTTAGAAGAAAATATAAGATAAGGGCTAGTTAAAGAGAATATCATTTACATATTATTCAACTCTGCACTTCCTTTTGAATATATTTGAATTGTGGTTAATTGTAATGTAAGGGTTGGTGGGTAAAAGTTAGCTATTGAGAGATTATTCGCTCATGGTGCTGTTGTGACACTAGCATATTACGCCAGGCGTTCAAGGTACATGAGATGAACTGTACTACCAAACGCAGGAATTCGCTGCTACCTGAACAAGTGGAGGAGGAGAACTGGAATCAGGATCTGAATCTGAACCTCTAGAAGCCTTGCTAGAATCTCCTTATTTTTGTGTTGGAACAATGTAATTTAATTTCTCAATAAAGTACTATTTATGTTTGGAATCGAATTAACACACTTATGTTATTTCCACTGCTTAATCAATGAAACTCTTTTTAATTAATTAAATCTTTTAAAAGAAATAATTTAATTAATGCTTCCGAAAATCAAGGCGTTACAGGTTGGACTGGCTTGCTATCAATGTGTGAACGTGATTATTGATGCCCAACACCTCAAGTGCGTGCTTAATTAGTGTGACTTTTTCTTTTTGTGTGTAGGAGTGCCAATTGGGGTGACTCATTTTGTGGCTATGAGAGATAGTAATGACATGACTGTCTGTACTTGTGAAGTTTACCATCCTTTGTAGCTTTCTAGTCATTGGCCCCCTTTTGATAATGGTTTCAGGGGATGTAATTGGATTATGAAGGTGATGAGATTACTAATACTTTGTTTGGTTTCACAAAATGAGCTTGGACTAGTAGTCCATTCCTGCCCTTGGTATGACAAAAATACCAAACTGTCCTTGGTTGAATCAATTAATGGCCAAAATACCCTGGTTATATTAAAACCCACAGCTCAGCCAACACGTACACTAATTTTTTTTTTTTTCCAGTTATCATCGATTTCGGTTCTCACTGGCCTGTGAAGAAAAAAACATTGATGACATTGGTTCCAGAAAAAAAAAAGTTGATGACATTACTCTCATCGATTTCAGTTGGTATTGGATTATTACCATAGTGATTCTTCGACTAAAACATCAACTGGATTATTATAAATTTTCTATTTCCAGAATTTTCTTCTACCAATGTGATTTTCTAACTATATGTTAATCGGATTTCCAGATTGTAGACCAATTTTTTGTGGGTCCTTCGAGATGGATGATCGATTTTTTTTATATGAGTTCGTCAAGAACAACCATGCCAAAATTAATGTTACTAATATAGTAGTATAATAAACTCATGATAGCAATGTATGTATCTTGATGTCAATGGACTTCGGTCCAGTGTGCAAGTTTGTAGCAAATTTGTCAGTTCAAACTCAAAAAAGAAAGAAAAAAACTCCAAAATCCAATGGGTTAGAAAAAATTTGGAAATTTGTAGCAAATTTCAGTTTTTTTTTTTTGGAACATGCCATGTATTATGCTTCAGTTTTGCATAAGGGTAAAAATGGATAATTGTAGTTTCAATCCAATCGTATCCCATGTGAAAAAAACATGGTAATAGCAATCCTATCGTTTAATCCGATGTAAAACAAACATACAAATTACTAATCTCTTCTCAGTATCAATCCATTCTCATTACCAAAACCTATCATAATTTCATCATCTTACGAATCTCATCATTTCTAGTCGGGTTATCAAACGAGGCCGTGAAGGTTACCTTCCTTTGTAGCTTTCTAGTCATTCGATTAAGAAAAGATGCTACTTGTAGATGATTATCTTATGTAACTTAGATTTCTAATTATATCAATGAAACTTTTACAATTTTGAAAAAAGTACTATTCAAGACACTTTAACACATCTGCTTCATTGACATATAGAAAATCGTCTTTTTCATTCAGAATTTTCATTTAGATTTCGAATTTAAAAGTTAGAAGATTGTATCAAGACTTTATAGTCACCCGATTGACCTAATTTTTTCCAAAGGTAATCAAAAAATTATTTTAAATTTAATGAACAGTTCAAATCATTCGTATGTGTGACCTAAAAGGGAGCCTCACATGTCATCGGTACGTGACCGCGACGTGTTTCACGTGTGATATGTGTGTATATAGAAACTGTTACCCGTTTCTGTTTGTCAAATCGAACGAAGGGAATACACTGGAAAGCATTTTGTAAAGCAGAATACCAAAAGCATTTAAATTGGCAGAAGACAAGACACCCTACATTGTTGCCAATTATGCGTTTAACATGACAATTTGTTCCCCCGCGCCTGACTGAATATGAAGGGATTCAGAGAAATCATGTATAGAAAGTGAAAGAGATCACAGAGAGAAAAAGAGATATCCAGAGATCGTGAGAGAGAGAGCGCTCGTGCATGTATGGGTGTTTGTGTGAAGGGATAAAGTGAAAAAATAAGCCCTGGAGAGTGTCGCAAAACAACACTACTGCATATCTAGAAAATACATTCAGAATTACTTTAACTGCCCTTTCTAGGCACTTAAGAATTTCTGGTCGCGAAATTCAAAGAGCAAGTACGAATAAAGATAAATTGCACGAATCAGACACAAATGTGTGGAGAACTTTCAATGCATGTGGGACCCACACGAACCCTCGACACCACGTTTTGTAGCCCCGTGCTCTAATCCTTTGAGCTACAGGTCCCACCCGAACAATTTCGGGTATAATTGTGTCTGAAAATGTAAAGTTTCATATGCATATGATGTTGAAAATGGAGCTCGAATGTGAGTATAGACCCATAGTGGACGGATTGTGTACAAATGGGTGTAGTGGGCTTGCCCCACACAAGTGATCTTGAATGTCATGGTACGGTTAGAGCAATTATGCATTTTTCTGACCCTATTATCTAGTACTCCACGATTACTTACTCTTATAGTAGCAGCATGTGGGTGGGCTAAGCCAAGTGGATTAGGCTGAGTTTGTCAAAAGATTTTATTGGAAAATCACATAAAATCAACGGCACATCACATAAAATCAACGGCTTGCCGTTGATTTTATGTGATTTTTCATTTTAACATGTAGAAAATCTAGGTGCTAAAATGAGATTTCCCATAAAATCACCACCTAGATTTTATGGGATTTTTGGGAAACTTAGCCATAACCCGGTTGGTTGTTGGAATTATAATTTAATGTCATGATACGGTTAGAGCAATTATGCATTTTTCTGACCCTATTATCTAGTACTCTACCATTACTTAGTTTTACTCTTATGTACTAGCAGCATGTGGGTGGGCTAAGTCAGGTGGGTTAGTCCGATTGGTTATTGGAATTTATCATTTAATATCATGGTACAGTTCTAGCAATAATGCATTTTTGAGACCCTATTATCTAGTACTTCACCATTACTTAGTTTTACTCTTGTATACTAGCAGCATGTGGGTGGGCTAAGTCAGCTAGTCAGGTGGGTTAGTCCAGTTGATTATTGGAATTTATCATTTAATGTCATGGTACAGATATAGCAATAATGCATTTTTCAGACCCTATTATCTAGTACTCAACTATTACTTTGTTTTACTCTTATATACTAGCAGCATGTGGGTGGGTTAAGCCAAATGGGTTAATCCGGTTGGTGGTTGGAATTTATCATTTATTTTCATGGTACAGTTAGAGCAATTATGTATTTTTCTGACCCTATTATCTAGTACTCCACATTTACTTAGTCTTACTCTTATATACTAGCAGCATGTGGGTGGTCTAAGCTAAGTCGGTTAGTTCGGTTCGATGTTGGATTCGCTTTCTATACAAATTGATTAGGTTTTAATTCTTGGGGTCAGACCGCAAGAAAGTTTTGTGAATCCCTTACGTTTCAGTGATTGACCTGCCTTTGACCAAGAGAAAATTAGTTTACATGAGCATAAATTGACCCAAACACCCCTAACTGTCGAGGAAAAAAGCATGTGGGCGGACTGTTGGGGACCAGAGACCATGCGATTCGTTAAGAAGCCTATGATTGGTAAACCCATCTATCTCTACTCTAGTGCCTCTCTGATCATGTTACTAAGATTTTGTTTGCTGCTATCCTTTCAAAAACTTTACCGTTAAGTGGTTGGATCATTGTCCAATCACCATGGGACCATCAAGTGGCTGGATCATGGATGTTCCTGCTTGATCACCTGCTTGTCACCAGCGCTCCAAATGTCATAGTGTTTTTCCGACCTCATAACAGAGTAGCTACATGCAAAGCTGCAAATGAATTGACTCGTTTGTGAACTCTTTAAGTCTCGGTTTAATAAGAACTCCTTTAAGTTGGAGTTATCAATTAAAAGAATCGAACTCAATCTCAATTTTAGGTTCGTTTAGTGAATACTTCCTCCATCCCATATTGTTGGACCTGTTTTAGTATTTGTGCCACTCAAAAAATGATTTATATCTCATAATCTATGATGTTTTTTGTCATCACAACAACTTTGTTTAATAAAATTAATTGAGATCTATCAAACAAAATAACTATATTGAGTATAAAAAACTTAACAAATTAAAAATTATAGACAATTCTTTGAGACGTTCAAAAAAGGAAAAATGAGCAACAATTTGGGACGGAGAGAGTAGTACTCCAAGCTTGGTAGTGTGCAGCTTGATTAGACTCGTGAGCCTATGATAAAATTGTAAATAATATTTCTTCCCAATCAGAAATACTACCTCCGTCCCTTTTATAGTGTAGACATTTCCATTTTAGGTAGTCACTTAATAAGTGTGTGTTTTGAAAAGTTAGTGGGTACATTTCCTATTTTGCCCTTAAAAGTAGATTCATTTTTTGAAAAGTTAGTGGGTATTATTATATTGATAATGGTAAGTAGTGGAAAGTAGATGTAAAAGTTGTAAAAGTTTATGAGAGAGAAAATAAGTTGAAATTACGAGGTAATACACTTAAAAGTGGACGGAGGGAGTATTACTTTTGGGGGTATATAAAAAATAAAGTATTATTTCCTCTTTGCCCGCATGTATTCAAGAGACGAAACAAAATAGGGTTGCCCAAAGTTTTGCCCGAAATCGATAAGGGTTCGAATTAAAGAAGTGTAATCTTGAAAACAAGATTAGTAGGTGTTGTTATTTCTTTACAGAAGAGTTTTATTTTTTATTATTTTTTTTTGTAGCTCGTATATGTATATATCTACGCAATAAAGAATTAATTTGCAGTCTTAGACCCATATGCATGTGGAAGAGACAAAAACCTAACAGCGCTAGTTTCAACTCTTAACGAGATTGGATCCTCTTTGCTGTGGAAGAACCCCAATCCTGCAATACCAACAAACTGCTAGAGCACCTTTGCCCTAGATGGCAAAGGCCCTCCAATGCTTAAGTTAGTATCGAGCGTTGAGAGTAGGGTGGATGAAATGCTTGTAATTGACGAGTTACAGCGTACCTTTTACGTTTAGGGTTCATCTGTATTTATAGCCGATTATCTGCTCGTTCCTTGATTCATTTTCCTTATCAAGATCCTTTTTTTGTAAAAACTCTTTCTCGTTAGGGCTCGTCCCTATTGGGTGATCGTATCTCCATGATGCTGGATTCCTTATTCGAAGGAGTGCTAGCTTGCCATGGTAAGTTACCATGCATGTTTGGAGTTCTTTGCTCCAACTATGTGATCTCGATCTTATCCTTCATTCGCAAGGATTGTGCATATCTTTGCGTGCTTGGTTGTAAAGGAATATTCTCTGGATACTCGTTTCTTGCCTTATCTTACAAGGCGGTTCTTCCTCAAGAGTTATCTTCTGTTTGCTGTTAACATTGTAATGCTGGACGAGCTACTTTTTTGCTCGTCGACTATTAGACCTTGTCTACGTGGCCCTAATCCGTGATTCATGGGAATTCTGCCAACGTTGCACGTTCTCCGCACAACTCTAGGTCATTTTTAGGGTTTCTGGAAAACACCTGTAGACACCCCAATTTTGACGACTTTTGGAATCCCCAATGATGAGAAAGATCAAAATATGCCTCGGAAGCTTTGGAACAATGCTCTTTGTGCTCGAAACCCAAGAAAAATTTCTTGAACACAAGGCATACCCTACACCATCTTTTAGTACATTAAAAACCCTCTTTTTTGATATATAATATGTCTCAATCCGTTTTGAAATGAGGGAGATGTGAGGATTTTACCGAAACGACTCTTTTTCCGACCACATGAGGGTAAAATTGTCATAACTTTTGATGTACAAATTATTTTATTTCCAACCACTTGGGTTAGAAAGTAGACTTAACAAGCTTTCCAACGGTACCAACCACGCGCAAAACGGAGTTCGGTAGCACCCGGGGCGGCCCTGCGAAGTTTGACCTTTTAACAGTGCCGCGCGGGACACACAATTAGGCCGTACGGTGCATCTATGTGCACCGTACGGCGCACTTTTGAGAAATTTAGATTTTTTTCCACTTCCACCGTACGGCACACATAGTTGCACCGCACGGTGTAATTGTGAACACCGTACGACACCTGTTCTTCAGCGCGAATCTAGCAAATTTCCAGTAGCTCTGCAACTCGAATCTCATCATGGTTTCGTACTGGATTGAAAAGCTACCTCATAGCTCATCATATTTGCGTGAGGAATCTCATTCGCGTGTAAAATCATCCAAGCCCGTCGCCTATATAAGCCGTGGTCCGGCCATGGTGAACCGAGAGGAGAAAAACAAAAAAGAATTTCCAGAAAAACTCTCTCTCGCTCAAAGCTCTGTTATTACCTCTACACTCTGTCAAAAATCATAGCCACTTCCAAATCACCATTGCCATTCGAAAATCATACAAAAATCACGTTCCAAGGTCCAAACCCAGAAAATCACAAACTTCTCAACCCAACCGGCGGTTCTATTCGAAGAAAATTGTTCCGAGGTATAAATCCGTGCTTTCGTCAAAGCTTTCAAGGCTTAGAACTCTCTGAGGGGCTCTACTGGGTTTGATGGGAGTTCCATTATTCTTTCTCGAACTCGAAAGAGTATTTTCCAACAAACACAAGTCTCTCGGACGTGCATTACGCGATACATTCGTGGACGTGAAAATACCGTCTTTGTGTGGAGGTACATTGTTTCCATTCCTACTTCTAAAATAATGATTTTGAATCAAAGAAACCTATGTTTTTGAATAAAGGTGTCACCTTTGATACACCGCCGAAAATCAAAATTTCAAAAAAGTTTCACTCCGGTGACACCGCGCGGTGTACTTTTGGACGCCGTACGGCATCCGTAGTGAAACTTGATTTTCATACTCTGTTTCACGAATTCTAATACTCTGGTTTCTAAAACTTACACATGCTTTATTACATTTTCCCCCCTTTAATTCTCTGTTCTTGTATTTATGTCCCTTCCTCTATTATTTCGTGTTAATTGAGTGTTTATTTGTGAATTACTTCCTCTGTCCCTTTTTAAATGTGTGCTTTGGGAAACGTGTATTTTTTAGGACATAAAAAAATGTATTTCTACTAAAAAAATTTGAAATTTTTTTGCACCAAATTAAAGTACTCTTTGAGCACTTTAATTTGGTGTAAAGAAAGACATAAAATTGTATAGAAAAATACATTTTTTTAGGGGTTTGAAAATGCACGTATTCCCATTGTACACATTTAAAAAGGGACGGAGGGAGTACGTGATTTATTATAGTTATCTGTTCTTGTCATTTTCTTCATTTATTTATATAATGTTTATGTGAATAAAGTTTTTCATAAAAATCTTTTCAGAAAAATCCCATAAATATTTAGTAAAGACCGGGAATTTTCCGGGAGCGCGGGGTGCTTTTTCAAACAAAACCTTTCCCGTTCGTAACCTGACTCCCGAACTCAAATCTCTATTTTTCGCAGACCGAACCCTTTTTCAGTGGCACAAGAGTCATATTTTTCTAAACGGTGTCTCGGGTACCTAACATTTTCCAAAAATTAAACCCCGGGTGGCGACTCTAAATTTTCTTTTTCCCTAAATCACCTCCTCTTCAAAACAAACATAAAATAAGTGGCACCGTCCACAACACCCCACACAGCATGCATGTGTAAATGTATCATATATTTTTTAATTTGATGTTAATGGTCGTGGAAAAAAAAAACGGCTCATGAACAATGTTGAGCTGGGCTCGCTGAATTTTTATTGAGTTCAAGCTCGCTAACAACTTAAGAAGCAAGTCTTCAAAACGGATACATGGAAAGAAAATCGAAGCATAAGTCGATTTAAGAAATGTTGGGCATCCCTATTCTCAAGAAGAGGGGTGGCAGAAAGGAGCAAAAGTGCATTGTGTTCATCTGTTGTAGCAGCTGTTGCATTAGGCATTATCAATAGGAATATGATTCGCTTAAATGAGGCTCAAGTAACTTGGTCAATAAACAAGATCATGGGTGTAGATTATATTGGAGATGATGAGGAAGTTATAAGCAAGATCATGATTATGGAAGCTGAAGATGATGAAAGGGCCAATACTCAGGCTCCTCGATCCTTGATCCTGGGTCATTTAGGGGCAGTGTGTTTGTGGGTGACAGTTGTGGTTTTGTCGAGTAGGAGTTATCTTGCCAATCTCAGTTGTTATTTTCTCTTTTGGTCCAGGCAACATATAATTGTCGGAGCGCAGGGAGTGCCATCTCTTGTTGGTTTGCTATCTCAACATGATGCATTTTGCTTTAGATCCTTTTAAGTTGTAAATTGTTTCTAAGATCAATAACTTTTTTTTTTTGTTCGAAAAAAAAACCCTCATATCGATTGACTCAACTCGTTTGTAATATCACTATGATACTGTGGTTAAGAATGGCAACAGGATGGGGCAAGACGGGTTTTGGCATACCCCAATCACGACCCCCGACCCAAATCTTAAGACATGGCCCCGACCTAGCCCGACCCTCATCGGGTAATTTGTGGGTTCCCAGTTCCCGTCCCTTAAAAAATTAGAAAAAAATTATTCAAACTAAAAGCGAAATAGAATAAACTAATTATATATAAGATGTTATATTTATATAATGATAAAAACATAAAGGTAAAAAGATTTTATTTTAGTATAACGGGGAAAATTTTGGGGTATAAATGATATTTTTAAGTTTCATGAGAGAAATATTAGGCCAAAACTATCATTATATATGTAAATATATCTTGGGACGGGTTCTGGGCTGGTGACGGAGCGGGGTAAAATCAACCCGAACCGTTCCCGTCCTTGATCGGATTTTATATACTTCGCCCCGGTACCTTAAAATTTGACGAAAAACCTATTCCGAACCGGCCGGTGGAGTAGGAGCGAGTTTGGAGTTAGCCGGGCCGAATTGCCATCCCTAAATATAAATATGGCTTTGTTGACTTACCATTGGCAATTTGGCAGCAAATGGGAGTATAAACTTAATACTCCCTCCGTTCCAAAATGTTTGCCTCCTACGAAACTACGTGCAATTTTCAAACTAAAAAATAATATAGTTACAAAAATAATTTTCTAAGCAATATGGATCTTGTTTGATATATTTCATTGAGAACTTTAATATGGTGCAAAAAAAAATTGAAAATTATTTTGGTAAATACATTATTTTTTAGTTTGAAAATTGCACGTAGTTTCGTAGGGGCAAACATTTTGGAACGGAGGAAGTACTACTTTTGATGAGAAGTTCCAGTGTTCCACGTCACCTTGTCTCACTATTTTCCCCATACTGACAAGATCGTTCCAATCCTTCAATGCAATTTGGATCTAATCAAGTTTTCTCGAGTCCTCTTGGAATATGCCTCTTACACATGGAACCCCACTAAGTACTGAAGTTTTTGGCTTCTTTTCATGTGAGTGTATCACCAAAGCTCCTATATAGTATTAAAAATGAAAGAAATTAGCAGATTGCAAAAAGCAAGACTTGCACTAATTCATCATTTGCACTAATAAATGCATTTGTAATGACGTGCAGAAGCACTCCTTTTTCTCATCCTAATCCTTACCAACCAAAAGGAAATTAAGCAGAACCGAAAAAAAATACAAAAAAAAGTTTTTTCAAATGGATTTCTTGAAGCATATCCATTCATTTTCTTTTGTTCATGACGCAATTTCCTTGCACACAAACAGTGACAGACGCAAAAAAATTGATAAAGAATATTGGGAAAATACAAAATTATTTTGAGTTCGGTGGGTCTAGCAAAAAATATATACATTGAAAAGTAAGTTACTCGAAATTTAAGTGTATCATGGCCCCCAACTCGCACCCCTAGCTCCCGTTCGCTTGTGCACACAATGCTATATCTTCTCCAATAAAGGTCATTAATATTTCAACATTTGCAAATATATCCAACAAAAGTCTTGATGTTGTACAAGTTTTAGCCACCTATATATTTCTTCCAATTTGGTTAGCTTTACTGAAATCTAGAAGGGCATGTGGTAGTAAAACACAAGAAACGATTTACATATTCATAAGTAGATGGACAACTATTTAGAATGGGCTATCTCTTGATGTAATAGTATTAATCAAGTATTATTCTTGGGTCTAAAATCAATTCATGTTCAACCAACTCTTGAATGAATATACTACTATTTTTTTTTTGAGTTTTCTTGTTTCTTTCACTTTTCAACTTTTCTTTTGCTTCTTGAAGCATGCATGCATACATATGCTTTGAACAAAATTAAAGGATGTGACAAAAGTGGTTCCAACTGGGAAGCAAGTCTTAAAGGTATAAAAAGGAAAATTTGCATATGTTTGGTATCATTGTTGTCTCATGTATTTTGTTCTTACTTTCTAATAAGTCTAAAGAAAATTTGCATGTGTTGGAGAATTGGTTTCAACACCCTTTTTGGGCTAATAATAGGAATAAAAGTCCGGTTTTTAGAAACTATATATATTTTTTAATTCTCTAAACGTATAACAACTAAAAGATGAATGCAATTTGCAAACATTTAAAATGATTTCCTTTATTTGCGAAACAACTTTTGAAGAGTAGTATGCAGAACTATATTTCGTAATAATAACCCAAAAATGATTTTTTTTTCCCCAAATGACTGAGACGTGCGTGAGAGCCCAACAAATCAAGCCAAGCTAATTGCTTAAAGGATTTTGCACTTAATCCATTATATATATAAAAGGCACCGAATTCTGATTTCACAATTCATTTAGCATTCCATTTCATTGATGTCGGACATAAAGTTTGGATACTTTCATGATGTCGATGAATGCTGATTTTAGGGCTTTTAATTGGCAAATGGCATTTCCATCCACAGGATTACAAATTCCCAAATTTTCTTGTAATGGACCCTTTCATATTGCTTCAACAGGAGTCTATAGAAACATCAGTTGATTTTTATTGTAGGTCCTGCTTTCAAAATGCCTTTAATCACGTAATTGAAAAATGAAAGAGTCTGTCATGTCAAAATAAGAAGAAAAATTCTTATTGAGTGGTGGCGATCTTCTAGTAATGGACGAAAAGTAAAAGGATTGATAATAATACCCTTTAAGTTTGAGTAATTTACTTGAATACCCATAACATAGCACTAGTATAAAAAAAAAGGGGGTAAATTACACCAACCTCCCTTGAGATTTTTGATAAATACGTACATTGACTCCTCTCCTAAGGTTTCTGATAAATACGTACATTGACTTCCCCTCTGGTTCTAAAAAATTACTGTCACATTCCTTACTTTACAAACTATTATACACATACCACCTATGCCGTTAAAATATGACTAACAGTGTTAACTTTGACAATAAAGAGTTATTTTAACTTATATGATTTCTCTCCTCAATAGAAAAATATTGCCAACAAAGTTTTAAAAAATTGCTTACTGATATCCAATTGATCTGGTTTTATTCAGGGTAACAATAAACATTATTTTAAAATATATATAAACACTTCTAATCATCCGTGTGAGACCCGGAGTAAATCCAAATCAATAGATTTGTACGATTTCTGTACACATAATATTGTACTCATATATTTATCGTGTGAATTGTGCAATGGACAATAGTTTAAAATGGGAGCCACACCATAAACAATTGATAAAGTACCGAATTTTAGGTTATCGAGTTAGGCCTTCATGCCCAGAAACAGGATCTGGCCGTAGGATCTCAAAATGGACATCTCTTGCCAAGTCCTAAACTTGGAAATCTGTTGTGTTCTGCTCGTACTCTGTTGCTTTAACCACAGACTAACTGCAACATTGGAGTATAAATGCAAAACTGAACTAACACCACATACGTGGACCCTATTATTTTTGTGTCATTTAACAACACAAACTTAAGTTTTGGAGATGGCCTAAGAGCATCTCCGGTCCTTAACCTTTTTCCCCCTTAAATTTGAGTAAAAATTTGGGTAAAGCTCACTTTGATATCATCTCCTCAATGGCAAAAGCAATTTTTACTCCGATTTTTGTTAAAAAAAAAATCACAATCTGAGAACCCTTTCCACCACCGTCGACGATAGCCACCACTGATTCACGCCTTCTTCAGCACCGCGACCTAGATCTACCACCACACCGTCGACAGCCGACTGCCACCACCTCGATCAGATTTTGTCGACCCACGAGTTACCACAACCGTCCACCAGTTTTTTTGCATCACCACCATCTTCACTCGCCACCACTAGCTATTACCACCATCAGCCACAAAAAAAATAGCCATTGCAATTTAGGTTTGGGTTTGGTTCTCCTTTGATTTGGGGGAAAAAACCGGGTAAAATTCAATTTGGTACGAGTTTGGTTCAAAGGCAGGATAGGGGTTTTGGGAATATTTACTCAAATTTTGAATTCGGTTTTGGTTTTGGGTAAGGGCTGCAGATGCTCTAGACGCTATCCATAGCCCTAAACCCCATACGCCTCTGCCGAGGCTTGAACCTTGGTCTCGCTTGTGGGAGAATCAGGAGATAACCGCTATGCTACATGCCCTTGGCTCTAAGTTACTCATATTAAAGTTAGTCCCTATGTCCCAAATGTTGGTACTGTTCAGATTTTAATGCAATTTTGAAACTGTTCATATATTTCAATATATAATATTTTTAAAGATTTTAAAATTTTTGTATAGTAGAACTAATTGAGATCTATCAAATAAATCCATATTTGAAAGATATGAAATGTTTAAAAATTGCATCGAAACCCGAACATGCCCAACAATTTAGGACGGAGGGAGTAATAATTTAAAACATGAGACTTGTGAGTGTTCCCTCCTTAGCTATCAGATTTGAAACCTTCTTGGTGCTGTCAACTTCTTTGAATGTCAGTCCATGCGAAGCTCTCCTCCAGCTTTAATTAGGTAATTCGCCACAAGTGACCGGTGGGATTGGGCCCAGAATTCGTAGAAGTGTACGTGAACCGGCCCGAACACATAAATTCTTTAAAAAAAAGTTGCTCCATAATTTAAAGCAGGTCTAACTCAATAAACCCATGCTTATTCTATTGGAGCTCATAGTCAAAGTCCTAAACAGAAAACACTTTAGTCATGTATAACAAAACAAATTGTAGGTATTGGAATACCAGCTCTATATACGCAGTATACACATGTTAACATTCCTAATTGGGCCTAAGTGAATCTGATGCCCCCAGACACCTTTTGTTCCATATACAACCCTTCAACCACGTGCACTCGTGGGGGGAAAATTGAATATTCCAAATCAAACAACTTTGAATAGAAAAATAGTTTAGTAACAGACTTGTTGGTTGTGATCTTTCTCACCTTTGAATTCTTGTAGGGCTGATAACTTGTTTTATCATTTGTTTAGGGTTCCAGTCAAACTAATAAAACAATGGGGTTAATCTAATAGAGTATGTAACGTTTTTTTTTATAATTGGATGTCCGAGCCAGTTTGCGCTTACTTCGATTAATTCCGGAGCCCTAGAGGTAACGACCGGCGGCATAACCCCCATTGGTCCCTAGAGTTTGCTGGCAAATGGAATTGAACCTGAGACCTTAGATGAGAGCAAACTCCTAAGTTGCAATGTAAAACCACTTTACCAACTCCAAAAGATTCTAATAGAGTATATATAATGATTGTAGGAAGAAAATTCTCAATTTTAATTCGAGGAAACCTCATTGCATTGGGCTAAATTCTTAATCAATTTATTTGCAATTTCACAAATTTCTAGCATTGTGAAATCAATGAAAACACGGAGCTGGCCTTGACTTTTCGAGAGCATGAAGCGATGATTTAAAGATGATATATTTTTTTGTTTGACTATTATAACGGGTAACAAAGAAGGAGGGTATCATAAAATTTGTTAATTTTCATGAGTCTAAAGCGGCCACATCTCGAACTTTAGCACAGACCAAACCACCTCTGTGAAAGCGATTTCTTTATACATCACACGTCATATGCAAAATAAAATAATATCACCCCTCAATGTGGTATTATAGTATATCAAATAATTAACCGATTATATTTTATCCTTTCATAGTCTCATTTGTATACCTCACACGATGTACACTGAATTAAATATTATCATCCCGCAGTGCGATATTATATATTCGCTTATCTAAATTATGAACTACTATCTAATCAAATAATCCTAACATAGGCATGTTTGGCCGAATAAAAAAGCTGAATTATTTTTTGCCCTTATACAAAAAAGAAAAAAAAATTGGATTTGTTTTTTTACATCAATTTTTTTTTGGATTATTGGTTCATCTCAACGGCAGCAATTTTAAAAGTAAAAAAATCAATAACCAAGCTAAAAAATCATACTTACGAACTATTTTAAGATTTCGATGATAATTTTTTATTTTTTAGATTCTTTTCGTTGAGACAAACCAGTAGTTCACAAAAATTGATGCAACACAAACAAATGCAAGAAAAATAAATAAGGACAAAAAAATAATCTTCCTTTTTTATTTAGCCAAAACATGCCGAGTCTCATCTTTATAAATCACACGCGGAATTAGGGCCGGACGCTTGATTTCAGTATGGGTTAGGCGAATACTACAACCAAAATTTAGAACATAATTGGGCAGGCGAACCCATATAACTGTAATTTTTTTTAAAAAACCATCATTACCACATTTAAAAAAAAAAATTAAAACTTGGCTGAAGCGGTCGCCCCGACTAATCCTCCCTTACATCCGTCCTTGCGCGGAATTATTTATTCCTAAAGCCCAAACCTTCCACCATAATAAAAAAAACCTTCCACCATAGTCAAGAATTAAACAAAATGCAGCGACAAAGAAAGACCCGTTGTTGAACTTAAACACGTTTTGTATGAAGAAGACGGGTCAATATTCTGATAGCTACTTTTTCCAAATGTTGACTCATTGCTTAATGATACAGTTTGTCATAATAACGGCTGTTTATTGGACACCAAAATTTACAGAAATGCCCATCCAATTTTTTTTAATACAAAACCCCCCCATATCTAAGTCAACATTTACTTAGATTAGTAAGGGCCACCAAATTGCAAATAATTGTGATGGTGAAATTATTTGTACTTTAATATTGAGTAAATTATAAGCCCAACGAAAGGTTTGATGGAAGTGGATTCTGCAATGAGTTCATGGGACCCATTTGCATTAAAAATAAATGAATATCTTGGAAGGGAATTCTAAATACTAATGATATGTACTTTCATATTTTTTAAATAGTGTTTGTGACATGGATATCTGGAGATACGTATATGAAGTTGTGTGATGTATTGTGTATTTTACGGTGCATTCAGGGCACCCATGTACATTGTTTTTGAAGCGCACCCATGTACATTGTGGTATCAACATGCAACTAAAAATTTCGAAATCCTAATGGATTGCAACTAGCGACAGGAAATTACTGTTAAAACAAGAACTTACGAAAAAAAATAAAACCAAGACTAGATAATTCAACGGTTCAACATTATGTATTGGTGTAAAAATGATATTTTTTCAACCCACAAGACGTGCCTTTTTATACAGTACGGAGTATTATTTATTGAAAATAATAATATGGTTTCAACATTCAAGACACGACTTAATTTATAAACTTCTTGCTAAAATAACTAAATAAGGTAAAAGAAGACATGACTCTCAAATATTAATTAAATCCTATTAGATTTTTTTTAAGAAGTAAACCAAAGAGAGTAACGTTCGTGTATATCGTGAGGATCAAACAAGATATGACATCGTTAGGAAAACGTTACTTATTTAATTCGTATAGAGAAAGGATAATGTCAAAATTGATTTTGTAATATCAAAATTTTATTGCATGAGAGCTTTATACCTTACACATAGTACAAATTTTATACATTGAAGTTTTGACGTTAATAAAAATAATTATGCCATTATTACTATCCTTTCATAAAACTCACTGATTCCCCAATAATTCATTTCCCTTTTTCCAATACCCCTAAGATCTTTAATGAAAAAAAAAAAAAATTAATGCCCCCAACGGTCAAGTGACAGCCAGCAGAGGATACACTCTGTCCTGTCCCTGTATGCAAATTGCCCCTTTTGCAACATGGATCCGTTGTGTAAGTTTTGATTCTTAAATTTATTGCCCATTATTACAAAATCAATTTTTATATGTTTTTCAGTACCATAAAGTTTATGAAATATTGGAATTTCATCCCCTGAATGGTCCTTGTCTTCATTTCACCTTTATTTTATCTACCATTCTACCTTACTTCTTGGTGGTACCCTGCCTATCTCTTTATTACTTATCTTCCCTGACAACCCTTTGAAATTTCAAACCCTTCAAAAGGAAACCAGAGATTAACATATTTATGTTTCAATTTCCGGCTTAAATTTAAAATTAATTTATTGTGTTTTACGAGATATGTCATTTTCTCATAATACATTGACTTAAAAATTGACTTAAGCCAATTTCAGACTTAAGTAAGGAATTGAAACAAAGTTATTTTGCTTGATTTCTCTTAATAGTTTTGTGCTTATATTCCAAAGCAATTCACCCTCAACAAAATAGCATCAACATTACCTTTTTTTTTACCTCATATTTGCACATTTATTTGCTCAAAGGCATTAACTCTTGTCCCTTTTCTTTCAGACTTGTAGGTAAGGAACTTGAACAAAAGTTTGTTGATAAGGAAGTACATGAAGTTCGAACTCAACAGTACCTAAATCTGAAAAGGAGTTGACGTTACCAATTTTGGTCGTCTCAACACCTAAATCTGAAAAGGAGTTGACGTTACCAATTTTGGTCGTCTCAACACCTAAATCTGAAAAGGAGTTGGCGTTACCAATTTTGGTCATCTAAAAATTAAATTGGTTCAATGAAACACTTTGCAGATAAATGGATTACCACAATCTAAAAATCTACAACTCACAATACAAAAAAAAAAAAAAAAAAAGGGTTCCCAAATGGGCTCTTATCGTCCTTTCCTACGGAAAATTATTACTCCATCCGTCCCATTTTGTTTGCTCACTACGATTATACATGCCATTTTTGAACTCTTGTAGTTTTCAATCTATAATGTATTTTATATGCAATATGAATTTTATTTGATAGATCTCAATTAGTTCTATTAGATAAATTTTTTAAAAACTTTAAAAATATTATAAATAAAAAGATATAAACATTTGAAAATGGTACGGGTATTCGTAGTGAGCAACTAAAATGACACAGAGGGAGTATTTACGATGAGTGTGGGCAGTGTTTTAGAAGCCTTTTCCATCACAAAGTGTATGACTCCCACAAAAAATCTGTAGTTGGAAAGGTATTTGGAACGCTACGTGATAGTACTCTAACTAAATAATCACTTTTTGGGCTAGTTTTTTTTTTTTTTTTTTCTAATCTTTTCTGACACTCTCGATTAAAGCATAACCCCGAATAGAAAATTTGGAAAACTTGAAACATAGCCAGAAAAGGAAGCAAAATTGGGATAACAAAGAAGGGCATAGAGGGAATTCAACATTGGTGATAACGTCACAGAAACTGAAAAGCCAGAATGGCCATAAACATGCGTCAAGATCCCCAGTCAACATGCACCAAACGCCCTTCTAGTTTCTACTCCCCATCTCTTTATCCTGGGTGTTCCGCTAACTTGGTTTTTTTGTTTTTTGTTTTTTTTTTGACTTTTTTATGTGAGAGTTTAAAAAATGCATTGACTTTTTATATGATGTATTGTGAGTAAATGACCTGTCTCAAAAATTATAAAAAAGCTAATTTTTAACTATTTGAGTTGGTGGAATAGGTCGGATCTCTCTCTAGAATATCAGGTTCAACCTTCACCGCGTCTGCGTGGAATGTTGAAAAGAGTAAAGAGGCGACGTCCGGCGTGAGCTAACCAATACTCAAAAACCCTTTCGGTTACATAATTCTCCCAAATCCAAATTTTATACTCCAACACAATTTCTTAAAGTGAAGCCCCGAGGCTCGGTCCGCCTGATAGGTGTATTTGTTTTTCACACAATTAATTAAGATTCGATTCTTAAGGTCAGATTATATAATATCTCGTGAATCCTCTGGTTCTAACATAAATGATTTGCTTTTGACTGGAGATGTGCGTAAGTAGACCAGAACACCCGAATCGTCAAAAAAATAAAAAAAATTCATAAAGTGAACATCAAAAGTACAAACTATTCACACGCTCCCACGTACCACCCCAAGAAAGAGAGTTAACTGTATAGATACAGACATACGTACATGCAACACACTCACCGACGATGCCCACCACCCTCATTTCTGCAGCCTTCTCTCTCCACTTTCCCTCTCTCTCTCACTACTTTCTCTCTCTCCTCTGCTACAACCCGACGACAAACTCCCCGCTGTCAAAAGATTCCTCCTGTCCTTCCACCTCCTCCCTCCACTTTCTCTCCCTTATCGTCTCTCTCGTCCCATTCTGATTCACACAAATAATTATACCACCTTTCATTTCTCTGGCTCGCGCTCTCAATTCTCATTTTCGTATTCTTGATTCTCATTCTCGTGAGCTTTGATTAACGAGATCGGAAAACGCTTTCACGCTCGTACTCGCGCTCTTGCAAACTTGTTACTACTATTATGTGTCTTTTCAGGTCCCAATCCCCCAATCCCAGCCCTGACTTCACAACCATGTCCTCTTCCAATTCCTCCATAACCCCTCACTCCCACACACTTTAACAGTCATTTTTACCCCTTCAATTTTCATGTAACAAAATAATGGGCTGTACAAGTTCTAAGCTCGACGACTTGCCGGCGGTGGCGCTCTGCCGGGAACGGTGTGATTTTCTGAACAAGGCAATCCACGAGAGGTACGCCCTCGCCGATTATCACCTATCCTATCTCCACTCCCTCAAATCCGTCGGCGTCTCCTTGCAGAGGTTCTTCGATCGAGATCTGAGTAATAGTTATACCGTCGCCGAGCCGCCGTCTCCGGTTCTCAACCTTCCGACCCAACGGAAAACAGTCGATTTCGAACCCTCCGGTTCGCCGCCGCGTAAGGCTGTTCACTTCCACTCCCACTCCAATTCCGGCTCGCATCTTCACTTGTCCGACTCTGATTCAGACGGCTCCGATGATTCTCCACCGCACCACTTCTCGGGGAATAATTCCCCCCTGTATAATCATTACGATCAGATCGACTACGCGGGTCACGAAACCCTAGGTTCGTATCAAGAAAATGGGTTTATGGGTATGGGTATGAATATGAACATGAATTATATGCAGAACAAAGCGATGCCGTCTGTGTTGTACCAGCAACAACCGAGGAGCGCAGAGACTGTACACATAGGTGAATCTTCTTCTTCTTCGTTCTATAATTACCCTCAGAACCCTAGTTCTTATCCCGATTACAGTTCTCCAAGTTATGGTGGTGGTGGTGGAATGAATGGGTTTTTTGGTGGGTCATATCCGCAATATGGTGGTGGTTCTTATCCGCAGGCGGTTGTGGGGCCTACTGCGGCGGGTTTGTCAGCGGCGTCGAGTTCGAAACCGCCTCCGCCTCCACCATCGCCGCCTAGGGGTTCGGCGTGGGATTTCTTGTACCCATTTGAGAGTTTTGAGAACTATTACCCTCCGTACACACCGAGTCGAGACTCGAAGGAGTTGAGAGAGGCCGAGGGGATTCCTGATTTGGAAGATGAGGATTATCCACAGCAGCATGAAGTGGTGAAGGAAGTATATGGAGACCACCACCAGAGGTTTGTTGATAAAGGGAAAGGTTATTCCAAAGAAGTGGATGTTGGGGATGATGATAAGGATGTTGTGAAGGATGGGTCGGATTCGGTGTACCATAATAAAAGGCCTAGTGTTATGATGGAGAGTAGTGATCCAGTTGAGTATGAGGTGCATATGGTGGACAAGAAAGTTGTTGATAACGAGGAGAGGTCTGTGGATGTAGGAAATGTGGCTGGTTTCAAGGCTCCAGTTAGGTTGAGTGGAGACTCTGAAGTCTTGAAGGAAATTCAGATTCAGTTCGAGCGAGCTTCGGAGTCGGGGAGTGAGCTTGCAAAGATAATTGAATGTGGAAAATTTCCGTATAAGAAACATGGTTATCATGGTATGAAACCATAAATCTTTTATATAGTTGACATTTTCATATATTAAAAAGGCTATAAAATACTACTACTGTTTATCTTTAAAAAAATTGTTCTTATCTTGCCAATTGCTCTTCTTTAAATCAATTATCTTTCTTTTTGGTTGCTTGGTTGATCTTTGATTAACACTGGACTGACATATAACCCCAGGGGAGGTGTGGGTTGCGTAGTGGTAGTCACGTTGCAAACCTCTTGCAATCAGCTGCCAGGGCCTCAGCATGCCTGGGGCTCGACTAAATTTTCCGTTGTTTTATATTGGCTTTGTCTTGACTTTAATTGACCTCATTTAAGGCCCCCCTACTAGACATTGGGACGGTGCCTGGATTAGTCTGTACATTTGGCCGGATAGGGAGTTACATATTAGTGGACGGACATACCCGTGTTTTGGTGTTTGGATAGAGTTCAACTGGGTGGATGGATGGGTGGATTTCGAATGAAGGGATTTGATGTTTAATTTTGACAAAATTGTAAGAGTTGTAGTTATAGGGAGGTTGCCTAACTATAGGGGAAGGTGGAAAAGAAGTTAAAGAACTATTCTTGATGTATTTTGTTGGGATCATTAGATAAGCTATAATCCCCAAGGTGATGAATTCTATATCGGGTTTATGAAAGAGCTCTCCTATCGAAATCCCTATGTATGCGATCAACTTATTGACTCCTTAATGAATGATAATATCAAAATTGTTCCTTTGAAATCCATTGATAATCCAACTGGACCTTAAGCACTTTGGAACTTAAATCCTTAGACATACTTTGGAATTTGTGTGCGCGCATAAAGTGAATTCATGTTATTTTGATTGATTGGATTTCTTTCATATGCCCTTAATGTCAATCCTGTGGATTTTTTTCGAAGCAGTTCCTTCCAAGATGTTGCATGTATTTACACCTTCGTTACCACTAGTATCATCACAGCCTTCTACTTCTACAAATGCTGATCCATCTGCTATTGCCAATGCTGATCCTGCTTACTTGGAAAATGATGATGATGTGGTGGTGAGGTCTGGAAGTCTTTCTTCTACCTTGCAGAAGCTGTACCTATGGGAGAAGAAACTATATGAAGAAGTGAAGGTATGTTGATTACTGTTGAAAAGCTTTGGTGCGTTACAAGTATGATGTGTACATGCATAGAATATTGCTTAGATGTGCAATGTTCTGAAATTTACATAAGGACAGTTCTACAAGGCTAGAGTAAGTGTATATGGTAGCCACAGCCACCATCAAGATGATATGCTGATTATGCTACATGTTGTTATGGAACCATTTAAATTTGCCCCACTTATCATTCTTGCTTCCCTTGCATCTCCTTATTTCATTTTCTTGCTTTTTCAGGTTGAGGAGAAAATGAGGGTACTCCATGAAAGGAAATGTCGTAAGTTAAAACGTTTAGATGAAAGAGGTGCTGAGGCCCACAAAGTTGATGCTACAAGAACTCTAGTCAGGAGTCTTTCCACAAAAATAAGGATTGCGATTCAGGTTGTTGATAAGATATCTGTGAAGATAAACAAATTGAGGGATGAAGACTTGTGGCCACAATTGAATGATTTTATTCACGGGTATGCGATCTTTTAAATTTCTTCTTTTTGTTTTTGTTTTTCAAAGACTAAGAATATATTAAGAAGGCAGCATCAAGGGATGCCACATCCGATGTAAAAAAGGTTAGAGACAAAAAGGACCTAATGCATTCCTATGCGTGGCAATAAGATGTATCAAGTCAAGGAACGGATAGTTGGATTATCCGTCGACTCTACCTATACAAAGTTACAAACTACTAAGCTGAAGACATTTAAGTCTACACAAAGAGCTTTGGACGCCAAAAGAATGCCTCCTATTCCACTCTCTAAATAAGTCACATCTAACAATGGAATTAGGATCCAAATCTTCATCCTACTTCCTACTCTAGCCAACCATGAAGCAGTTCTACCACTAGCTGAGGCTAAGCCCCAGAATGACGCACAAAATGGACCGACATCCACAATTCCCTTGGCAAAGTACAATGAATGGGCAAGCGAGTCACCACCTCCCCATATCTCAAGAACGTGCAACACCAACTAACGATAATCTTCTTTTGGCGGATCAGATTATATATATTGGCGAATCAGATTATATATATTGAGGATCTTATCTCAAGGAGCCCATTGCATAAAGAAGAAACCGTGGTCCATGCAAGGGTATGCCAAATGGTTATAAAGTTTGGCTTCAGTAGATTGTAGATAAAAGTGGAAATGACATGTTTGGGTTTCGGTTCTTTTCACACATGTGCACATAGGGGAGGTTATTGGAGGTGAGGGAAGGGGGTGTTACTGGTTGTGGAAACTTATTGGTTTTCTTTCGTATTGAGGTTAGAGTAAAGTTTGAGATAACCGGACTTGGTTCAGTGAAGTTGATAGTACTAGGGGTGAGTGTGGACCGGATTGGTCCGGTTTTGTAGTAAACCAAGAACCAAACCACTACCCGCGCATTATGAATTTGGAAAACCAAACCAATCCATAAAATTCACAGAACCAAACCCATCCAAACCATCGAAATATGGCTTTGTTTCGGTTTTGAACCACGGTTTGCTTTAAATTGAGATATCATCTTCATAAACTATTTAGTGTACTTAAAATTGCATAGTTTAATTAAACCAAGACTTCTAGTAAAACTAATTCCATTAATGTCAACAAAACTCACATAAACCAACTAAAGAAAAGTAGAATATCAGTAATTGGTGAAGGAATAGAGCAATGTTGTAGAGTATTAGATTACTAAGTTAGTTACTAAGCAAAAAGATTAGGAAATCAATTGATTAAGTCCAAGTCGTGTATTAGGAATAGGTTATCGTATATAGAAGTTTAGCGAATTAATCTTCGAAGTGAAAGAATAGGGCAGTGGAATAAGGCATTAGATTTGATAAATAATTGACTACACACACACACACACACACATTATACGGTTCGGATCAGTTTGGAACTTGAACCGTTAACATAAATCCACAGACGAAACCATTTAATACGGTTTTTAAATTTTTAAAGGGGTCCAAACCACATTACTAAAAAACTGATCCAAACTATTCGATTATGATTGGTTTGAACTGGATTCGCGGTTTGATGGTTATTTTCCTCACCCCTAGATAGTAGTAAATTAGTCTAAGTGAGGGGAAGCGTGAGTACTCTTATCTAAAAAATTTAATTGTTCTTTCTAGACTTGTGTTCATTAAACAAAAAATTAGAAAAATGGGTAAACAATGACATAAAAAAATAGCAGATGCAGGAGATGGTATTGCTTCTCTGCAAGATGAGGTAAATGGGCAGTGGCAGTGGTGGAGTATCTCAGGATGGATGGGGAGACTGTGGTGGGATATTGTGCTTTGCAAGTAGTTACAAGACTCAAACTTAAAGGAATTAGTGGCCCTTCTTGGAAAATTATATGAGATGACGAGGAACTTGGGGTTGGGAGAGGATTGTTTGAGGTGGAATTTGATAGCAAATGGGTTCCTTGGAGAGCCGTTTGGGACACACGTGTTCCAACTAAGGTTTCTTTCTTTGTTTTTTTGGTGAGGCGAAGGAAAAAATTCTCACTACAGATAATCTTATATGGCGTAGGATGGTTATTGCGATCCAGTGTTGCATGTGCTTGAGGGATCATAAATCAGGGGTGCACTTTGTTATTCAATGTCTGATCATAAGGCATCTTTGGGTTGCGGTTCTTGTTTGGTTGGGCATATCGTGAGTTTTTCCTGCAACGAAGGTGGATTTGGCGAGAGTAATTGTAGATGTTTTGCTGGGGACGAGATGCTGGTGCTTAAAATTAAGAGTTTTTTTTTGTTTCTAGTTTGTTTAGTTAGGAGTCGAGGGAGTGCAAATCAACCCTTGATCGATTCCTTGACGTGTTTAATATTTTGGCATTTAGAGAGGTGTATAGGTTCTATTTATTGTTCGGTCTCTTTTTGGTATGGTCGGCTTTTAGCCTTTTGTTCTTCGGTCTAATTTGTATGGGTGTGATATCCCTTGATGCCTTTTCAATAATTTTTTTCTTATAAAAAATATGAGGAAAGTTTTTTTTCCCCTTTTTTGGCGCTTTTTGGGAATTAAGCGTCTGGGGTATTGAGAAAATTATATACCACATACGCTGTTTCTGTCAGGGTGGGGACTACCATTGAAGTAGTAGTAGATGTCGCAAAGGAAGAGAAATGAAGAATACAAGAAGGCTTAACAAAAACGGAGTGAAGAATTTGAGGAGGTTGCTATTCTTCCTTTGTGCTGTCAAACAACGTTGTTGTCTGCGTTGTTCTTGATTACTGGTTGTGGGGTAAAAGTACGAAGTGTTAAGAGAGTAAAAGAAAGTAAAACATGATAGGTAATGAAGGGGAAAAGGAGAAAAGTTGATCAAAAGTTATGGAGGCTATGTGAGCCTAGCTATTATTATCCAAAGTTCTTTCCCAGTGTTCGAAAAGAAGGTTTGGGCAGCCGAGTACTCGCCGCCTAGGCACTAGAAGGCCCCCACAAACAAGCCCGACTCGTCTGACTAGCCTAACTAGTCACCTGACTAGGCGCCAAGTACTCGGCCTGGAAGCTAGAAGGTGCCCGGCCGCCCTGGGAGTGCCTAGCGAGTTTTAGAACCTTGTTCTTTCCCGTATATTATCTTTTTTGCTCGGTATTTCACATAGATTATTTGGTCATGATCTTTTAGATCAACACTTGCATTTGAGGTTTTGATTGCCTTTACTTTTGTTTCCTCACATGTGCATTACTAATGGAACATAACGTGATGTCTTTCTTAAATTCAGTACGGTTTCCTTATGCGTCTTCAATCTAGTAAACTAACCATGGGGATCCCTAAACACCAAGTTGTTCTTTTGTGTCAGATTTTTCTTTGGTGGTTTTAATGCTGCATTGTTTAGATGGTTGATACGTGGTTTTTGTAACAGGTTAACCCAAATGTGGAGATCCATGCTTGAATGCCATCATAGTCAATGTCAAGCTATTTTACAAGCTAGACGATTGGATGCTGTTGCATCTCACAAACACTTCAGCGATGCACATCTTGAAGTCACGTTGCAGCTTGAACGCGAGCTTGTGGAGTGGACATTGAGATTCTCATGTTGGTTTGGTGCCCAAAGAGGTTTTGTCAGAGCATTGAATGACTGGCTTCTAAAATGTCTTCTGTACGTACCTGAAGAAACAGCTGACGGAGTTGTTCCCTTCTCACCTAGTAGAATAGGTGCACCCCCAGTTTTCATTATCTGTAATCAATGGTCACAAGCATTGGAGAAAATTTCTGAGAAGGAAGTGGTGGATTCTATGCGAGATTTTGCTAATTGTGTGCTTCAGCTCTGGGATCGAGATAAGCAAGAATTGCGTCAGAAGGCGATGGCAAACAAGGAAATGGAGAAGAAAGTTAAAAACTTGGAGAGAGAGGACCAGAAGCTCCACAAGGGGATTCAGGCATTGGACAAAAGGATTGTGGTGTCTGGGGTTAGCAGTGGTCTTTCAGTTGGACATGTGTATCAGAGTGAAACTAGCAAAACTAGTAGTTTGCAGGTTAGTCTGCAACATATTTTTGAAGCCATGGAGAGGTTTGCTGCAAATACATTGAGAGCATATGAGGAGCTGTTGCAACGTATTGAGGAGGATAGAAAAGAAAGACTTGCTCAGGACAATGAGGAAGTTTCATAGTCATGCATGTGGAAATGAATCTGCTCTCTCACTTTTCAGTAAGTGATTTGGTTCAGTGTTCCAACATGCAGTCCCCTCTTGACGGGTTGTCTGGAGGATGGGATTTACGAGTGGCAAATGGCTGAAGCTTTAAAAGCTACCCTCATTGTGGACAATGTTTGTGCTGGCCTTTTTCTTCGGTCGATTCTCACATCATTGGCCATGGGGAGGAAGCAGGGGGTTAAGTTACGGTGTTGACACTCAGCTGCTCTACTTTGGTGGGTTGTAATCTACCCATTTTCCCCCTGAGCAGAAAAATCTTGTGGGCTAAAATTCCTTTAGTTGTATCTGATACAAAGCTGCCTTGATATGTCCTACACTCGTTCAACGATGAGAAAATTCAGCAGCGCTACCTCTCCATATGGAGGCAATGCTGTGTGAGACATCGACATTGATTTGATTTATGAGCAGCCCTTGTTTCTAGTCTCGTTATCGGTGATCTAGGAGTTAAGATCGGTTTTGGCATGTGGCCCGTGAAGTCCTTGGCGGGAGGCAAATTTTACTTCAAATTTTGCTTTAGGATTTGAGTAGATGAGGCATAAGTTCAGGCATATAGGCTGCTGTTTATTAGTGACGCAAGTCAAGGAAATGCCCGAACATTAGATGGTTGTATAATAGGATAGAAACAATTCTTCCTTGTAATAAGTTGGCTAGTTAAAATTTATTGTACAGAATTCTTTTTAGTTGATAGTACCAGAATGTAAAATCCTTTAAATAGACTGGTCTAGCCTCGCCTCGTCGGGTGCGATTAGATTCTCTTCAAAATAATTGAGATTTACATCTTATTTTCTGGATTAACATCTCACTTGGACTCTCTGTTTCGATAGGCATAATTTTGTTGACATTTTTATTGCAGTTTCGTGAGCCGCATAAAATGTGGTACAAATTCTGAGAGTGATGGCATTGAACTTGACAAGAGAGATCCAGCAATTGTGTGATAAAAAGTCTAATTTGAAGGCTTGATATTATCTGAATAATTTGGTAGGGGAAAAAACCAATACTCCATGAAATATCATATTCCATGTCACCCACACGTTACCCAACCTCAGTCTCGTCCCGTTGCCAGTATCACAGATTAGTTACTCAGTAGTCTTGGAGCACTGTCACATGATTTTATAACACTCCCTACCAGCATACATTCATGTCAAATCCGTACACTCAGTGGCGGACGTAGGATTGTCATTTTTGTCTAATTTGCGGGGGCCACTTTTCATTAATTTTATAAAAAAATCTCGAAGTATACTAAAAATATATAGAAAATTTGGGAGAGTGCAGAGGCCGAACACCCCCTTACCCCAGGTCCGCCCCTACGTACACTTAGTTCTGAGTCCTATAGAATTCGTTGTCGTGAAAGGGACGGGGTAGTACTAACTGATTGAAATCAGAAACGTGAGTCACACGATCTTCCTTTGATTTTTGTCTCTTAAACTAGTTAGGGATTGATCAAAATAAGATGTCATTGGGTTTTCAAGAGTTTATTGTCAACTTCCATTTTTTTTTTTTATGATGTTTGGGAGGAAGTTTTGTGACGGTATTCCGCATGCTTCCAAGGTTTCCAGTGATGATAACGTGTTGCGGATGACTGACCTTTTTTTATCCCTCTAGAGTATAAAGGGTCGAAGAGAGGGCGACTGACATAATTATCTCTTGTGAACATGAATGGGGTGTTTGGGAGCCTCATTTTCAGTTTTTCATTTTCAATTTTTTGGCTTTTTGGATTATGGTGAGAATGAATCTGGTAGGAGTGTTTGAGAGAAATTTGCAGAATGCATTTTGCAACAGGAGTAGTATTTGAGAGATACGTGCAGAATACAATTTGTAGGTCTTTTTCTTAATCAAAATGGGAAAAGTAGAAAATGAAAAGTCAAATTGCTCATTCCAGCCTACTTCTGACTTCTCTTCACTAACATAAAAAATTGATAACTCATTTTGTGAGAATTCATTTTGAGAATGAATTGCCAATTAAACATACAAAAGGAGAAAATGAAAAAATAAAAAGCCAAAAAATAGTGGCCAAACACCAACATTTATATGAATTCTAAATTCCCATAACCGATTCCTAAAAGAATTAAGGACTATTATTGGGGAAAATTTCAAAATGCCTCCCAAACTTTGACCCCAATATCAAAAATACTCCCAAACTTTCATTTTTTTCATCGCGCCTCCTAAACTCTCATTCCGTCATAAAAAATACCCCCACCGTCCGCATCCGTGAGCTCACTAACGGAAAAAATTGAGGTGGAGCTTAACGGAACCTAAAAACCGTTAAGTGACCCAAAAGGACATCGTTTTGGGCCTTTAAAAAAAACTCTCTTCCCCAATTCACTGCCAGATTTACCAAACTGATATTATTTATGGTCCCTACTACTTATTTATTATTATTACTGTGGAAGATGATCGGTATGATATTATTTGTGATGTCTTTTTGATATTATTATTCTATAAAACAACTTACTTGATATTACTTTTATTCTGTTTTATATCAAGTCAGAAATAAATGAAGAGATAATAACAATTTAGTTTTTATTGCGTAATAAGGTAGAAATTAGGATTTGTTCGATAGAAATTTAGATTAGTATGATGCTAATAGTTGGCCCTTCTCTAATAAAAGAATATTTGGCATTTATCTATCGATAAGATTAATTTTTGAAATATTTATAATAATAGAACTTCATTTACTATTATTATTATTATTTTCTCCATGAAAAGAATATAATATGCAAAAAAAGAAATTGAGTTATTTAAAAGTATAAGTTAGTACATTTTTTGTGTTTGAAACTCATTTTTGCTAGTTTTTCTGCACGGGTAGATTTTAATTCAGAATTATGGTGCTTTATATTTGGCTCAAGAATTGGTTGACTTTTGTTATAAAATATGTATTCTTGAAGGGGAGAGTTTTTTGTTTTAAAAAAAGCCCAAAACGACGTCGTTTTGGGCCACTTAACGGTTTTTAGGTTCCGTTAAGTTCCACCTCAGCTTTTTTCGTTAGTGAGCTCACGGATGCAGACGGTGGGGGTATTTCTGATGACGGAATGAAAGTTTAGGAGGCGCGAGAAAAAAATAAAAGTTTGGGAGTATTTTTGATATTGGGGTCAAAGTTTGGGGGGCATTTTGAAATTTTCCCCTATTATTGCAAGAGGATTCAAACCATCGTGTAAAAAAGAGCAAATACTCGAGTACAGCTCATTTACCAACTCTTCTACCACAAAACTATGAAATAGTACAAACGATCCTTTATCTCTAGATGATTTAGGTATCTGGGTCAGCTTACGTGCATCTTGACTATTCTTGACACGGCTCACTTGTGGAGAGCCCAATTAAAAATCGAAACAAAATCTCAGATAGACTGACCACAAAGTAATTGATAGTACCCGATAAATTTATTTATTGTTAAAAGAAAGATTATTATGCATGGGGTTGGAATGTAACTCCAAGTCATAGCTTCTTCTTTTCATGATTTGGTTACTTTAGATGTAAGATTTTAAAATTTGTTTAATGACATTTATAAAAGCAACAAGAATCCATTCCCTGAACTGTCTCCATGTGGGCGTTTTCCCAGATCAAAAACAAAATAAAGAACTGTTTCCATGTGGGTTTTGGTTTCATGCTAGTACATAATTATGCCCAGGCAGCAGGTCAAATGATTACCGCTTTGAATCCGAATTTCAAATTGATAGTTTGTGCGAACTTCGATTAATTAGAAGTTTTTAAAATTGATGATCGGTAATTATAAAACTTCTACATAATTTCTTCCGAATTGAGATGTCATTTGTTACGGTCGTCTCTGTTCTGAATGTGGCATTTTTTATTTTAATTTTGACATTTTAATCTGCTAAATTCTTTTCCTTAATGCGCATGGCACACACCGGATCCTCCATCTACGAGGTCGGGAGTTCTACTCCTAGTACTCACCCCTTGCCTTCTAGATTAGAATAGATGTTAGAAATTGCATCTTTTATGTATGTATATATAGGGAAATAATGGAGTGTGATTATCAAAATATGGAGTGCCAAAATCAATTACCATTAGTTCCGCCATCTTAAAATGTTAGGACATCCGCAACCAAGCTGTAAACCTTCAAAATAGAGACCGAATGTAACATATCGAGGGAAGATTTTGTAATTTATCTCCTTTATTCTTCTAACGTTTTGTACTTTATGGAGGAACCCATTATACTTTTTAGAGATTTGAGTCTCTAAATTTGCTTTTGAGTTTCCAAATATAGAGACTCCCACCTCCATTTTGGTCTCCAAATCTCTTAAAAGGACGGTGAGTCTCTCTAAAAACTATAAAAAGTTGTATAAAACAGGGATCTAATTACAAAATTTCCCCTCTATATATCACATCCGGCCTCTAATATAGAGTTTTAAAGCTTGGTTGCGGATGTCATTAGTCCCTTCCGCAAAACCAGTTACTTCAATTTATGAAAAAAGTGAGATCTCTCTTTGAAAAAAATCTATTATTTCTAAGTTCTTGTTTTGCGGACAAGACTAGTATTTTGGAACGGAGAGAGTATAGTAATATATATTGTACTGTATTATGTACACCTTGAACTAGTTTTTAATAGGTGCCAAGTTGCCTAATTTTAGCATATTAAACACTGCATCTATTGACATCTACCGTTTGGCTTCAAACTCAGTAAGAAAATAAAAGATTCTAATGACTTCAACATTACCCAGGTTGAGGTCAATGGAACCTTCGAATATGATTATCACGAAACTGCTGCTAATTAAAATATTACAAAGCTCAAGATGCTCCTGCTTTACCGCATTTAAAGATAGATTATTATTAATCAACCCACGATTATATGCTTTTATTTATCACCCACTAATAACTCCACCTGTGATGTTCTCAAAGCCTTATCTTTAGATTGTAGGCGGTCCCAAGCCCGGATAAAGGAGGAGGGTTGTGCACTAGGTAGCTGAAAACACGTAAAAAGACCCGTCAGATCTCTATGATATGATAACCGACCCCAATTGATTGGAGACATAAGGCTCGATTTGGTTTGGTTTGGTTTGGTATTTATCACCCACTAATAGATTTGAACCAATCCCAAAAGCCTCAAAACTGTTTGTAATTTGTTGTTGTTTTGAAGATACTATTAACTCTTTTGAGTCAAAAGATGGCTCTGTCTCGGCTTTAATCGAAATGTCATTAGAGAGCACTTGTATTAGACTAGTATTAGTTTTCATAATTAGTCGAGATCGATTTTAATTGAAATCCCGGAAGAGAAAGTAGTCTTCATAATTAGTCGAGGTGCGTATAAATTTATCTGACACAATAATAAAAAAATTTATAGAACTGTAAGCCACTATCATACGCTTTATTTATCACCCACTAATAGTAATTGGACCAATCCCAAAAGCCTCAAAATTGTTTGTAATTTGTTGTTATTTGAAGGTACTATTAACTCTTTTGAGTCAATTATAGAGGGCTATATCTCGATTTTAATCGAAATATCATTAGAGAGCAGTAGTATTAGACTATTAGTCTTCATACTTAGTCGGGGTCGATTTTTATTGAAATCCCGTTATAGAAAATAATCTCCATAATTAATCGAGGTGCATCTAAGTTTATCCGGCACAATAATAAAAAAATACTAGTAAATAGAACAGTTTGTAATTTGCCCCCAAAGAACCACTGTGAAAATACTCTTTGGAGCGAAGAAGAGACGGTGAAAGAAAGAAGGATACCCATTTCTCTCTCTCTCTCTCTCTCTCTCTCCCCAAATCCCAAAAGCCTCATAACTGTTTTGTAATTGCCCCCAAAGAATCACTGTGAAAATAACAATTTTGGATTGAAGAAGAGACAGTGAAAGAAAGAAAGAAAGAAGAACCAAGATCAAAGCAAGAAAAGATACCCATCTCTCTCTCTCTCTCTATACATGGGCTGCTGTGAATCGGCGTTGGTAGCAGGAAAAAACCCACAAAAGGACCACCACAACCACCAGCAGAACCCAGAGCCACCATTCAGCCACCACTCACTTCCCTCCTCCGCCACCACCGCGGCAGCTGCTGCTGCTGCTGCTGCAGGAGTACCGTCCTTCTCTGAATTCTCTCTATCTGACCTCAAAACAGCCACCAACAACTTCAGCCCAGACTACATCGTATCCGAAAGCGGCGAAAGAGCACCCAATCATGTCTACAAGGGCCGCCTACAGAACCGCCGTTGGATCGCCGTCAAGAAATTCACCAAAGTGGCCTGGCCTGACCCCCAGCAATTTGCGGTAGTCATGTTTTTTTCTTCTTCTGGGTTGTGTTTGTTAATCAAATCTTGATGTTGTTTTGAATTTTGAAGTGTACTTGTGCATTACTCTTGATGGGTTATGTTCGTTCAATAGAATCTGATGTTGTTTTGAAGTGTATTTGTGCATTACTTCTGATGGGTTATGTTCGTTCAATCAAATCTGATGTTGTTTTGAAGTGTATTTGTGCATTACTTTTTATGGATTATGTTTGTTAAATCAAATCTGATGTTGTTTTAAAAGTGTTTATGTGCATTACTTGTGATGGGTTTTTTAGGAAGAAGCATGGGGTGTTGGGAAGTTGCGGCATCCGAGGCTTGCGAATTTGATTGGGTACTGCTGTGATGGTGATGAGAGGTTGCTTGTTGCTGAGTACATGCCTAATGATACTCTCGCTAAGCATCTGTTTCACTGTATGTATATGATTTATTGCTCTTGGCATTTTTTGTGGTCGGGTAATTAATCTTTTCGAAATTTAACGCGGTTCTTTTAGATTGCTAAATTATCTAATCTGTTGTGGTGAATGTCTAAGACTCTGAATTGGAGTTGCCTACCTTTTATAGGCATTTAAATAGGAGCTAGCATTAGGTGCCCTATCAAAAGTTTTTGACCTTCTGCCTAATGTTAGGGTATGCCCACAGAGGAAGACTGAATCAGTCTCCAATTTAGACTGACGTTCTTCTAATGATTTATTTCATCCCTTAGATTGCTAAATTATCTACTTAAGGTATCCTGTTGTGGTCAATGTCTAAATTGGAGATTTTGGTAGTTTTTACCGTTGACCAATGCGCATTCATATAGAAACTTATGCCTTCATCGAAATAAGGAAATAAAAAATTGAACCTTTGTCCATGAAAGGAATAATTGTTAAAGTTTAGTCCCTTATATCTTATTTTAGGTTTTGTGTACTTAGAAAGACCGGATGAGTTGTCCAAAGGGATGAATGTGTTGCAGATCCATTTTTTTCAAAAAGCTTTAGGTGCAGTTCGAAGTGGATACTGCTTATGTAAGGTTTAATTCTGGTCTTCTGTGGTTTGATGGATCTTCGTCACTCTAATTATATGATGACAGTCGACAGATGAGATTAGGTTTCCATTTGGTAGTCTTGAAAGGTGTTTGATGCTGTGTCATCTCAATCACTTAATGCACATGGATAGGATATGTCTAAAAAATGAATGTCATGTTCATTTGCACCTGATTTTGGCTAGAATAGTTTCACTTGGTTTGGAAATGCAGTAAAAAATATTTGTTCCATATTTTGAATAAAAGAAACTTTTGAAAGCATGGGTCAACATTTTGCAGTTCTACTTTTCCTTCCAATTCAGTAAGATCTACTGACCTCCGTCTTCTAATTCTATAAGAATATTTAGGAAGTATTGGTATAGTGGAGGAGTTTCCGACTGTGTTCGATTAAATGGAGGTACTTGTTTCTTCTTTCAGGGGATAAACAGACTATTGAATGGGCAATGCGTTTGAGAGTAGCACTTTATATAGCTGAAGCCTTAGACTATTGCAGCTCCGAAGGTCGTCCATTGTACCATGACCTGAATGCTTACAGGGTTCTTTTTGACGAGGTATTGTAGATTTATCTGCGTATACGATAGTTTCTATTCTCAATTTTGCATATGTGTGATCTTATATTTACATGGACATTGCAGGATGGTGATCCACGGCTTTCGTGTTTTGGTTTGATGAAGAATAGTAGGGATGGTAGAAGCTATAGCACAAATCTTGCTTACACCCCTCCAGAGTACCTACGAACTGGTATTTTTCGTCTCTGCATTCCGTTTTTCTTCACATGTGACCCTACTGTTTTAAGGGTTAAGAGGTTATTACTATGACTAATCTTTCGTCTGTGGTGCTAGCCTATGCTTAGTAAAATTTCTTCTTTTTTTGTTGTTCTAGGAAGGGTCACTCCTGAAAGTGTTATATATAGCTTTGGCACTGTCCTTTTGGATCTTCTAAGTGGAAAGCACATCCCTCCAAGTCATGTAAGTTGCTTACATCTTTCAAGTGCATTCTTTGTACATAGGACATATGTCACAGCAAATATTTTGGGTATTGTGAGACGTGTGGGAACCTGAATGTACTTTATTGGGGGAACCATATATGAAGTGTGCTTCCGCTTACCTACTCGAAGGGAGTCTTAGTGATTAAGTTTGCTAGAGTCTATTTGTACTAGATAGATGCAAGAACAAGGTACAAGATACAAGTTCGACTGTTAATTTCATGTGTACCTTTTATTTATGAAGGCTCTTGATATGCTACGTGCCAAGAACATTGTTCTCTTAATGGATTCACACTTGGAGGGAAAATTTTCCGCAGAAGAAGCAACAGCAGTGATTGGTCTTGCCTCACAATGTTTGCAAAATGAACCTAGAGAGCGGCCTAGTACAAAGGACCTTGCTGCATCGCTTGATCCACTGCAAACCAAATCTGATGTAAGTAAATATGACAAATTTTGATCTAACCATACTATTGCTATGCTAGTTTGTTATCATTTTGTAACAGTTCCAATCTGCTTAGGTAGTCATTGTCCATGGATCACTGCTATCTGGGTCTGATCGCGGTGGTTCTATTTATCAGGTTCCTTCTCATATCATGCTTGGGATTTCAAAGCAAGTGGAAGCCCCGCCAACCTCTCAACGCCCTCTTTCACCAATGGGGGATGCATGTTCGCGGATGGACCTCACTGCAATCCATGAAATCTTGGTTAAGATGCATTATCGGGATGATGAAGGAACTAATGAGGTACTGACTTGTACTAGAGAGCTCACATCTCCATGCAATTTTTGAGTTCTATGATATTAAGGTTTATGTAGTGGTTGTTTGGCTCAGTTGTCTTTCCAAGAGTGGACCCAACAGATGAAAGAGATGCTGGATGCAAGAAAACGTGGGGACTCTGCCTTCCGTGACAAGGATTTTAGAACTGCAATTGATAACTATTCTCAGGTACGGATTCACAGAACTTCTGTTTGTAGAATGCAAGTCATTATGTTGGGAAAGAACCTTGAGATGTTTCTGATTTAGGGTCTAGTTCAAGTGTTCAACCCACTTTTTGCCAGAAAATTTGAGCCCCTAATTCCTAGACACATTGTTCTTTCCTCTCTGGTGTTCTTTTCTGGTAAGATTGCCATGGCAAATTTCCTTTGCATTAGTTTCCTGGTTCTTTCATGGCAACAACCCTTCTCTCGCTAGCACATTCGTGTTTCTGTCTGCATATAGGAGCTTGACAAATTCAACTCCCTTACTGCCCTAAAAGCAAAGCTAAAGAGGGAATGACAATAGTCAAGGGTGACAGAGAACCTTACTGCCCTAAAAGCAAAGCTAAAGAAATTACAAGAATTGAGCAGACCTTTCCTAAGCATACCACGTTCTATAATCCCCACTAAAAGAACTCCCTTATTGTAGCATATTATGAAGGGACTGTCGTGCGCTTGCCCTTTTAGTCTCTACTTCCAGTAGACCAGAAATTGCCCTCACCTAGAGACTTCTCTATTTTCCATTTTTCTTGAAATTGCAGGTTGAATCAAAGAAATGTGGTAATAATAGGGATTTGATGTTTCTTTGGTACCTTTTGTTTGGTTGGGTGTGCAGTTTATAGATGTAGGAACCATGGTCTCCCTAACAGTTCACGCTCGGCGAAGCCTTTGTTATCTTCTATGTGATCAGCCCGATGCTGCTCTTAGAGACGCAATGCTAGCACAAAACATCAATCCAGATTGGCCAATTGCGTTTTACATGCAATCGGTTGCCCTTGCCAAGCTGGACATGCACCAGGATGCCGCTGATATGTTGAATGAAGCTGCTGGACTTGAAGAGAAGAGGCAAAAGGGTGGGAGAGGATCATGAAAATGAATACTCCAGAGATAAAAGAACCGGAAAGTGATGAATAAAAAGATTCAACACACATCTATTTTTTCCCTAAACGCCTTATCCAGTCTGTAAAATCTGAGTAGGAATTAATTTTTTCCCCCTTCTCAAATGCAAGTGTATATTAGAGCAGCAGGTGGTTTTTGCGTTAATACAAGCTTCTTTGTACCACCACTTGTGTATTTTATTAACAAATTACACATTTGCATTATGTTAAGATGGATAAATCAAGATATATCCTCTTATGTGAGGATAAACCAACTACTACAGTTGCAGGGTATGGGTCCTAAGAGAAATGGGTTGTCAAACAGTGACCATCACTTTCTCTTGAACCATTATGCTTCATTCTGGCGGATACCAATTTCCGATCAAAATAATTTTGTTGAACAGAAATTGAAAACATCAAGGCTACAAAGTGAAAGGATCAGATTGTCTAGCAAGACCACGGTGTGTTCCATTATACATTACATGCGGGGGACATGAGAGGATTATCCCCCTAGAGGTTTCATACTCGGGATACACCAACTACTCCTAGGTGTGGGGTTTTAAGGAGTAAGGATCCTCTCACGTGATGATCCGTTATATGACGCAAAATGCTACTCATTACAGTCCCATTTGACTATTTGAACAGTTCATTGGTGGATCTCTGTTTTCATCTGGGAAAGAATCAGCGGGAATTTGTAAAGACTTGGGCAAATCACATCCACATCCCTAAAGGAAAGAACTGGTTAGCCAAACTTGATGTTACCCATTTTTTGGCTGATTTTTCCAATTGCGGCCCTTGAATGCTGGACTTGGTGTTGGGCTTTGATGGTATTCCAGGGGTGATTCTATTAACCACCACAAATTGGCTAAATTATAATCTTCATCCAAGATCTTGCTTATTGACGGAGCAGTCTGAGTCGCATTTAGATGAATTCTGTTTAATTATGTCATCAGAAGAAATAGATAATATAACAACAGTTCTAGCAGATCTGAACATAACGTATTTTTTTTTGTTTCGATGACCCTTCTTCTTAGATTTAGGAATACCCCACTTTTCTTCAATCATTTTCTGCTTCCATTTTCTTTTCCCAATATCTTCCATAGCATCAAGAGGATTGAGATCCACAACTAACTATTGTTGTACTGTTTAGGATTCTCTGACATCACTAGTAGGTCCCAACAAAGGTTAAATGCCGTCCACACATCTACTCAGAGAACCTCCTCCTGCACTTTGCATACACATTCTTCGAGATATGCCACCTACATAGAAGATTGGTGACCCAAGGAAAGACCTTTGCAGTGGCATTCATAAGGGCCAACTCCTGGTAAGTACTGACATTAACCAACAACAAGTTTTTGGGACCCATGATACTCTTCAACTTCTTCAACATCCAATTGCAGTTTTCCTCCTCACACTCCATGAAGCCAAACGCCACAAAAAAAGTCGAGTTCATCGATGTGACGCCAACAATCTCAAGCAAAGGAAAGTTTAACTTGTTGGTTTTGTATGTGGAATCCATCAACAACACCAGCGGGAAATCATGCAACAAGTCAGCGACGACAGGGTGTGACCATAACAACTACGTCACTTGGCCGCTCTCATTACTCTGGGATTATAAGTTGAATAAAATGTCTTAATTCATATTTTAGCGTTTGAAAATATAAACAAATTCGACACTTGCCCGTTTGCAGATTTTATCAGTTGAAGTAAGTGTCTGAATTCATATTTTAAAATTTGAATATATGAAAAAATCCTACACTTGCCCGTTTAAGATTTTATAACTTGAATTAAGTGTCTGAATTCATATTGTAAAGTTTGAAAATATAAACATATCCGACACTTGCCCCTCTTCTGATTTTATACATTGAAGTAAGTGTCTGAATGCATATTTTAAAGTTTGAACATATGAACAAATCCTACACTTGCCCGCATATAGATATTATAAGTTGAAGTACGTGGCTGAAGTCATATTTTAACGTTTGACTAAATAAATGAATTTCGGTTTCAAAAAAACGAAACATATGATGGGAATTTGGACCTAATGGTTTCAAACATATCATTCATGTTTTACAATCCGAAGTTAGCCACATATTTCAAACTTTAAATGATGAAAACCTTGTGCAAATTCAATACTGGGAATCTGAATTTCGGACGACGAGAAACGCAAAAGTGAAATCTGGGTCTTACGTCTTCGGTTGTTTTTGCCTCCCAAACCACCATTTTTTCCCATCATCTTCCTTGTCGACCTCCATGGATCTTGTAATCGAAAATTTGAGCCCCATTGCCGTTTCTTCCATTTCAAAATATAAGAATAGTGGGTCAATGGAAGAGGAAGAACTTTCCATGGAAGGCTCCACTGGGTTCTCCATTGAGGGAGAGGTGAGGAATGGGGAAGGGAGTGAAAGTTTTTTAGGGTTTGAGATGGGAGGTTTAGAAGAAGAGAAGAAGAGAAGATGGAGAAGATGATAATGGTGGCTGGAAGAACAGAAGAAGAGAAGGCTCACGGTTTTTTCTATTTTTCTTTTTCCTGAGGAAGATAATGTTTGGAGAAGATGGCAAGTGTGGGGTTTTTTTTTTTTTTGATCAACAATGTGTGGTTGTTTGTAAGATGGGTTTTTTTGGGTTTGGGTAGTATGTGGTTGTTTTACTAAATACATCCAAGTTAAATGAGGGACAATATAGTCTTTATACACTAGGGTATTTTTGTCCTAAATTGATTAAATTTCAATTGGTTGAATTTAGCAAAAACATGGTTGTTAATAAAATCACCCGTATTCCAGTCTCTTTTGCACAATATGTTGATATTTTTTGTGATTATGAAACTGCCCTTATTAGACTTGCGATTTTCCATTTGAGTCCTTTTTTTGTTCTTCTTTTTGTCTTCTTGTTGAAGGGCCTTTTGGCCAATACAAAAAAGTAGCCTAATACAACAAAGGGACAACAAAAAAAGGCAGCCTAATAAAACAAAGTAGCCTAATAAAACAAAAGTTGGTCCTCCACCAAAAAAATAGGGTAAAAGCCATATTTTTTTTCGATTCCTTTCGTTGAGACAAACCAATAACCACAAAAAATTTAGCGCAAACTAACAAATGCAAAAAAAGGAAAGTGATTTTGAAAATCAATCCCTATATAGACTTGACCGTGGCAGTCCTCAAATTAATTTTGACACACAGGCTTCAAACAACGGGCACCATACTTGTGTTGGGCACGGGGCATCGCTCCTAATTTGTTCCAAGAGCAATGGATGGTTTTAGACACGTTTATTGGTCTTTAGACAAATATGGATCATTCAAATGGCTACCGATGTGCAATCAACCTAATTTTTTGCATGAACAATGTGCACATCAAGACCTACAGAATAATTAGATCATAAAATGGGATAGAGGTGGGTTCCATTTCGTGCCACATGAAGAAGCACATGAGAGGATCTTACCCGGGTTTTGAGACTTGGGAGGTTGAGAGCCTGAGAATTCCGTCCAGCGACTCATGTACCCATTACTTGAGAAATTTTTGGGCGACAGATTTGTTTTGTGGATGGCAATAAAAGTAAATTGTGAGAAGAATTGTAAAACGTATTCTAGAGAGAGAAAAGGAAGAATGAATCTATTATTGATAAACTGTCTAACTGATTACAAAAGAATGAGATTAGTCCTTATAATCTGAACAAAACTATGACATTCTATTGGTCCATTACAATCAGACTTGGATTGATGAGCTGGCAGAAGAGACCTTCCCGCCTAATCAACTAATAACGAAAATGCAAGATGAAATGAAACAAAAATGAAAGCACAATTGAAATGAAATGAAAACTAAGACTTGAGAAGCTGGTAGCCACTTGGAGCTGATTCCTAAATTGTTGAGTGTCTTGATAGTATCCATGATCCATGAGAGTTCGAACAAGGAAGAATTGTGACAAGGATCATATGCTCATCTCAGTTATGTTTGTGCAATGTTTCCCTCCCACCACTTCTACAGCTATGCAGCATATGTTTCTGATTTTATTGCACTGCAGGAGTTGCATTGACGCCATATTTCTTTTGCTGTTACCACTCGTGCATCGCTAATGTAATGAAAATATGCGATATATATAGGTCTATATACCATCTATATATGTCAGTACCTATGAAATTCCAGACAAAAGAGAGAAACAAAAAAAAAAAAAAGACAATTGGGTAGTAGTTGGAACTTGGTGGTGGGGAGACAATCCACAAAACATGGCCATGATAAGCAGTTAGATCCAAATCACTAACCTAGTTGTGGGGAGACAATTTATTCCATTGATAATTAAAGATGATGAGATTCCTAATGTCTCCTTCAGCCTATGGAATACATAATGAGCATATGCCGATGGAAGAGTCACAACTCACAAAAGTTTGATCCATTGTTCATATTCCAAACTAGAAAGACAAAGCAATGTCTTCCTCTCCTCCGAGATCAAAATCATACCATGCCCGGTCTGTCAGCTTGCCCTCTAGATCTCATCCACTCAATCCTCAATTCGATGAGCATTTGTGTAGACTTCGTGCTTCTACTGAAGCTACCTCTTCATCATTGCGATCAATAAGAAGTACATTATGCGGCCTTGAAAGTTTGTATGACTGTGTGGATGATTTACTTCTATTACCTCACACACAACAAAGACTAGGCCAAGAATGCAATGAAAAACCATTTGAAGTGGCGTTGGACGGATATCTTAGGCTCTTGGATACTTGTGCGGCCACCAAAGAGATCTTCTCACAAACAAAGGAAGATGTGAAAGAACAACTCTCAATTCTACGAAGAAGAAGGGATGCAGGTGACTTTGGCAGGTTTTTAGCTTCTAGAAAGAAGGCGAAGAAGGTGGTTCTGAAGTTACTAAAGGATTTGAAGTGTCTCGTACGCAAAGACTTCCTTCTGGCCTTGGACAAAGACCATGAAACTGTTGCCACTTTTAGCATGTTAAAAGAGGTAGAAGCAGTCACTGTTTATGCATTGGAATCCTTGTTGTGCTGTGTTTTGGGAACAAAAGTGCAATCAAGGGGAATTAGGTGGTCTTTGGTTTCATTGTTGATGCACCACAAGAGAGCGTCGTGTCAAATGAAAGAAACAGTTATTAATGAGTTTGAGAAACTTGGTGCGGTGATCTATGCGTTCTCAGCTCTTGAGCATGATTCTCAGACAGAAAATTATATCGATTTGAGAGTGAATCGCATACCTGTTGAGCATTATGTAACCCTAAAACATAGGGTAATGTAGTTTGAGAAAGGGATGCGGTCAAGCAAGAGAGAAGTTGAGAGTCAATTAACCCCCAGAGTTGATACGCAGGATTGTCTGCTTCTGTTCCTTGAGAATCACGAATCTTCTTGGAAGGAATTGTAACTGAGCCATCGAGATAGCCAAAAAATCCGTTCGCTTTCATCACATTTTCCACCTGAATCCTCCAGAGAAGATAGTTCGATCCATCAAGTTTGATGTTCACCAGAGAGTGGAAATTTGAAACAAGAAAGGTTAACGAAGTCGGTAAAGAAATTTCAGTCATGATTTGTGTTTCAGAACACAATTTCGTTTACTAAAATTGAGATGGTGACACAATGATCTTCAGGATCTGTAGACGTTGGTCATACAGGCTCTGATACCATATAGAATTTGTAGAATCAGATACAAATTCAGAAAAAAAGAGGAAGAAGAAGATGAAACCCTAACTGACATGAAATCTTTTCATTCCATTTCAAAGCGTGAATTACAAGCTGAGAGCTCATAGAGCTAGCTATATACGATTTTACAACTGAAATGCAAATTACAACTCAAATGAAGTTTTACCAGATTGCTCATGCATTTCATTTGCAAGCAGATGGATACATGGGTCAAGTCCAATTGAAGAAAGAAAGATCTTGTTGGGCCATTATGAAAAGCGTGGAAGGCTGTAGAGTTAAAAGACACAGGTCGGCTACGTACTCTATGGAGACTTGGGAAACTAGACACGGGGACGCCACATGTTATTATATAAAGAAGGCAGCAGCCTTGAGAAGAAAGAAAGGAGTTTTCGGAATTGAGCAGCCAGCAATTAACGTGGAATTAGCTTCCGGCCAGAGTGCTTTCCAACGCACGAGGCAGCGGCATTCGAGCTGAACCAGAAGTTTCTGTTCTTTGACGATGGAGATTACAACAGCATTAGCCATGTTTAAATCGTTTAGCCACTAAAGAGAGACTTAGAAGATGGGGCATGGAGATTGATCCAGCTTGTGTGCTATGTACCCAGTGGCCAGTGTGATGAGTCTTTGCAACATCTGCTGTTTGATTGTTGTTTCTCTCGACACATTTGGGAATCTATATGTTGTCCAGATTTCAGATTCAGAGGAGAGCTGAAGCTTGGGACACTGAGATGAGTTGGGCCATTCGATTCTGGAAGGGGAACAATTTGAGATCATTGCTTTACAAATTGACTTTGGCTGCAGGGGTTTACCACATATGGCTAGAACGTAACTCAAGAGTCTTTGGAGGAAGCCATAAAAGTTCTGAAGCTGTTCTAGGAACTATTGAAGAAAACATTAGGCTTCGACTCTGTACTTGGAAGCAATTCCCAAATTCTGTTGAGAACCAAAGACTATGTAGTCAATGGAATATCTCAACTAGAGTTCTTGGGTCTGCTACCCCTTAGTTGTGTTTCTTTTTTTTTCCGTGGTAGTGCCTATTGTTAGGGCTTGTTGTTACTTTGTTCAAGTTCCCTGTTTTGTGGGTTCGTTCCCTGTGATTTTTTGAGTTGGTTGGTTTATAAATATTCCATTTACCAAAAAAAAAAAAAACAGCATTATCCCATTCTCTCCTTCTCATGGCAACTAATCATCTTTCTTAGGGTGTAGATGAAACCCTAACCAAGTAACTTTGTTTTTATATTAATTTCGGATTATGATTGTCGAAACGACGGTTGTATAACTTTGAGAGTTATTTTTATGATTCAATTTTATTTTTCTCATCTAGTGGTATGTGTTTGCTTTCTGCGATTGCAAATACATAGTTATGCAACAATTTTCTTTGTCCATGGAATTATGAATTAGGATAGTCTATGCCTAGGGAAAGACGAATCGTGCCTAGATTAATTAGGTTTAGAATCGAAGACGATTCGTGCCAACCGAAGATAGGTTATGCCCGGTTTTCAATTGCATGTTATTTTCTTGGAGATGTCGCTAGGGCTTGGAGATATCACTAGGGCTTGCAGCTCTCAGCGATTATTTAGACAGTTTTAGAAATCTAACTCAAAATCTTTTTTTCTTGAATTAATTTAGAAATTTTGATTGAGATACTCACAACTTAGCCTTCAATCCCTGAGGAGGATACTCGAAATATTTGGTGTGAAAAACCACCTACCAAAGCCCCACAAGGAGGGCTAGAATGCTTGTTGAGGCGGTTAATCAAAACTAGAGTTTCTCTCCTCAACATTTTTCAACCACTAGCCAAGAAAATCATGGACCAGAAATTTTGATCCTAAGTGTATACCTGATCCAGTTATAAATCAAAATCAATATACCTTGAGCAAAATTCCTGCTTATTGTATTTTTTGTTTCCTGCTGTCTGGCCATTCATTCATTTATCTGTTGTAGATCAGAATTGTTGATGAAACGATTCAGAATTTTATTAGGGTAATCTTTATTCACAATATAATACTTTAATTAGGAGTAAGGACACACGAGGATTCATGTTATTTAATGATCATACGCAAGCTGTCAGGATTCCAATTGTCTCAAGGAGAATAATTTAGCAAAGAGTTGAAATCAAGACTCACATGGAAATTTTGAATCTGCAATTGTCTTTTTGTTTGGGGACACTCTGACTTGGTTCACAATATTCTAATTCATTTACCAGAATGGTAAAAATACCCAGACCCTCCATCCCTCCATCTTTCACTCGCCCACGATTAAAACTCTTCATCTTTTAAAACCGATCAACCACACCCCCTCATTCAAGCACCAAAACCCATCTGATTTTTACTGCAGCAGTAGGTGTGGCATATCAGAGTGGGAATATGAAAATATAAGCAGGTTTGTGAAAATAAGAAGTTTCTGAGTGGTAATTGATCAGTGCAATTTTGTTCACCCTCCTTCCTATTGGTTGAAATAATATGCGAGGGAGGGTAATGTTCGCCATCTCTTAAGATGGTGAACAAAATTGCACTCGTGGCAATTCATTCTAACAGAGCTTTAGATTACCTCTGTTTCAAACAAATGGAGAGGAAAGGAAACTAACAATTTTCCCTATATTTTTTTGGTTCCTGCTATGATTTTATCCTGCTATGATTTTAGAATGAAGTTAATTAAAACAAACATTTTTTTTTGGTTCTATTTCCTCTTTAAAACCAAACAAGAGCGAATTTTATTTTATTTATTATTATTATTATTATCAAAATTTGGATTTGTTTCTTGCTCCCACCATGTCCCCACATCATCACCATTTTTATTAACTAGCATTGTGCCTGTTGGACACATGACTGCCAGAATAAATACCAAGGTGATTTTTTCCCGTGCATCGAGCGGGTATAAAGCTGGTATGTATATATGCACGTGTATGTTTGTATGTATAAAGTACATGTGTATGCACATTTTCTACTACTTGTTGCACTTGATTATCTACGTAGCCTTCGACTACATAATTATCGTGATTGGGATCAAATGCTATCTCAGGTATGACAGTTGACAGTGCAATGTTTCCCTCGCCCAACTTCTGCAGCTCAGCACAAATTATTTTAATTACTCCAATCTCAGGTGTGAGTTTTGCCTCCCGCTTCTGCATTGTGAAACAAGAAAAATAAAGAAAACACTTGGTGAAGAGTACTATATTAGGGAACATGACCAAAAAGAAAAAAAACACAGACATTGTTGTTGCAAAAAACGTATTGTCGATGGAAGTGGATAAAAATGGAGAGATATATGATTGCTTCAAGGCGCGTTACAATGTCGCTGTCCTTAAGACGATATTCGCCCCCACCAGTTCGAGTGAATTTGGTGCGCACCGGGTTGCCGGCGAATTCGACTCCAAGATACAATGAAGCCCAGTCCCGATTGACTGTTTGTTCAACTGCGTCATGCACAGACGAAGAAGAACCAGAACACCTTTGGATTTTGCGAGCCCGCCAAAATATATTTAGGAGATAATTTAGGGAGAAAGAATAAGTAGAATCATACTGATTATGTATCTTTAATTGGTAGAACCCCTTGCCTTTATATAGACATGGATCGTGACCGTTGGCCAAAGATTACAACTCTTTGATTAAACCCAATAGTCACACCTTTTAGTTTGATCATGTTTATTCATTTAAATCGAATAGACACATCCCTTGCATTTAATCCAACAATTGCATCTATTCATTTACCCTGAATAGACACACCTATTGGATTAAAACCATTCACCAATTACAACATTTAATATTCATTAAATATTTTGGAAATGTTCCAACAATCCCCCACCATTTTCAAAATATTGAAAATAAAACTTGGTTAAGTTCCAACAGACATCATCTATGCTTAAGATCTGCTATGAATCGTGAAACAAAAAACCATTGGGGAGTAGTTTGCATCCTGGTGGTGGGGGAGACACACCGTAAACACTGCCGAGACATCACATGGATCCACACTACCACCCACTGATAATTGATGATGATGAGATTCCTTGTCTCTCCTCCAGCCCATGATATCATAAGCTTAAGGCAAAACAACATTAACAAAATAGTTATGATTGGATTATGTGCACGGATGAAAATTGATGAAAGGAAAAGCATAGGAGAGTAAATGGTGCTGACACTATTATGGAAGAGGAGACAGCTGGAATCAATATCAATCGTGCATTGCATTTTGTTTGAAGCAACCATAGTAAAATATGACTTACACAACCATTTTGGTACCTATTTGGTAGGAGACATTGCGCGAACATTTCAACAAGAGGCTATGGATCCAAATCAAAACCACAATGCTGTCAGGTGATTGTTGAAGACAGGATGAGATTCCCTGTCTCCTTCTTCCTCTTATATATTGGTCCTAAGAAAATGGAAGGAACCACAAGCCCACAAGAAGTTTTATCATTTCACATTCCACATCCACTCCTAGTTTACCTTATTCCAATTGCAAAGAGAAATGGCTTCTTCTCCTTTGAGACCAAAATTCAACTACCAAGCTCGTTCTGTCAGCTTGCCCTCTAGACTTCACCCTCTCAGTCCTCATATTGATGGGAATTTGAGGCTTAACGGACTTTCTAATATGTTTGACCGTTTGTTGCTTCTGTTGCCACACTCAACAAGCCTTTGTCCAATGACACGAGGCATGGGTCAAAGAGGTTCTGGAAAAATATCTCCGGCTCTTGGATATTTGTGCTGTTGCTAAAGATGTGTCCACCAAAACAAAGCTAGATGTACAAAACCTTCTTTCCATCTTGAGGAGAAGAAGGGATACAGATGAATTTTCTGGGTACTTCACCTCAAGAAAGAAGGCAAAGAAGGAGATCAAAAAGTCTCTAAAGGATTTGAAGAGTATAAAAAGGAAGACTAGTGCAATAGCCTTCGACAAAAGCCCAGGAATTTCGGAGATTCTAAGATGGTTAGATAAGGTTGAAGACACCACGATTGGGGTGCTTGAGTATTTGTTGTCCTATATGGCTGGGACAAAGATGGAATCAAGGTTGAGTGGATTCTCTTTAGTTTCCAAACTGATGCGCTGGACTACCGTTTTATCCAAAGAGGAAGAACCAAATGCGTTTGAGAAATTCGATGCCGGGTTGCACGCACTCACCTTCAACAAGACCAGCAAAATTGATGTGGAGATTTTGCAAAATCAATTAGAAGAAATGGAATTGAGCATTCAAGATATGGAAGATGGACTAGAATGCTTGTTGAGGCGTTTAATCAAAACTAGAGTTTCCCTCCTCAACATTTTGAATCGCTAGCCAAGAAAATCTTGGACCAGAAATTTTGATCCTATGAGAAATTGTAAATGCGACAGTATATACCTGTAATTTTCTGTCTAGTTATAAATCAATATACTTTGAACAAAATTCTTGCTGGTGCATAACTTTTTGTTTCCTGTTGTCCAGCCATTCATTCATTTATGAGTTGAAGATGAAATTAAGCACTATGCTCTCAAACACTAGTACTACCCATGAGATTCAAAAAGAATTAAAGTGTACATGGAGGGGTGGGATGGGACATTTGATGTATTGATTGATGAATTTTAAGAATTGTCGATGAAAATGGTTCAGAATTTTCATTAGAGTAACCATTATTCACAGTATAATACTATAATTAGGACACCCTAGGAGTCATGTTGTTTAATGATGCCCAAGCTGTCAAAGATTCCAATTGTCTCAAGGGTAATGATTTAGCAAAGTGTTGAAATCAAGACTCGCATGGAATTTTTTTTAGAATCTCAGATGCTTTAAAATTCAGAAAGGGTACTGGTTGTCTTTTTCTTAGGGGACACTCAGATTTGGTTCACAATATACTAGTTAGGCATGACACCATTTTCAGGCATTATGAAAACTGAGTGAAAAGCGTTTCGTGCAACTATCATGTGAGCATTGTTACCACCACAATAGTTTAACCGTGCGAAATCTGTTTAATAAAATTACTGTATACCTTTCATGCATGGCAGCGTCAAGGGAAAGCAGGGAAGAAGGCTTTAGGAACTTAATGGAGGAAACGGACAATTTTCCCTATTACCGTTTTGGTTCCAAACAAAAGCGAGGTTATTATCCAAATTTGGATGAAGTTTCTCTTTCCCACCATGTCCCAAAATCACCACCATTTTTTTTCACTTAATAACGGTGGCCTATCTGAGCATATATTGGTACCATTTCATTTTTCATGCAGCACACAAGTGAAGAATGAAGAATGACCATCGTCCTTGATTATCTACATGTCCTTCAATTATATAAATGGTGTAAATCACGATCATGATTGGGATCAAATGCTATCTCAGCTATGACAGTGCGATGTTTCCCTCCCACCACTTCTGTAGCTCAGCACCAATTATTTTAACTAAATCACAGAACTCCCTCTGCATGATTCTTATGCAAAGCACGGGTGGGTTTTGCCTCCCAGTCCTGCACTTAAAAGCAATAAAATTAAAGAAAACAATAGGCGAAGGGTACTATACTGGGGGGGAAAAACAGGTGGCATCTATGCTCAACATCTGTTATGAATTGTGAAATAAAAAACCGTTGGGTAGTAGTTTCCAACCAGGTGGGTGGGGAAGACATACCGTAAACATCGCCAAGACACCATATGGATCCACACTACCACCCCGTGATAATTGATGATGATGAGATTCCTTGTCTCCACTAGCCCATGATATATATACTAAGCGTATGCCAAGGGAAAGTTCACAACTCATAAAATTTTGGTCCATTTTTCATCCCAGACTTCCTTAATCCATTGCTTAGCCATACTCCTCTTCATAAAGGAAAAAATGGCATCCTCCCCTTTGAGATCAAAATCCTACCATGCTCGGTCTATCAGCTTGCCCTCTAGATCTCATCCACTCATTCCCCAATTCGATGAGCATTTGTGCAGACTTCGAGCTTCTTCTGAAGCTACCTCTTCCTCATTACCATCAATAAGCAGTAAATTACATGGCCTTGAAAATTTGTACGACTGTGTGGATGATTTACTTCTATTACCTCACACACAGCAAAGAGTAGGCCAAGACTGCAATAAAAAATCGGTTGAAGAGGCGTTGGATGGATATCTTAGGCTCTTGGATGCTTGTGCGGCCACCAAAGAGATCTTCTCACAAACAAAAGAAGATGTGAAAGAACAACTCTCAATTCTACGAAGAAAAAGGGATGCAGGTGACTTTGGTGGTTACTTAGCCTCTAGAAAGAAGGTGAAGAAGGTGGTCCTGAAGTTACTAAAGGATTTGAAGAGTATCGAAAGCAAAGACATGCTTCTCGCCTTAGACAAAGACCATGAAACTGTTGTCACTTTTAGCATGTTGAAAGATGTTGAAGAAGTCACAGTCTCTGCATTGGAGTCATTGTTGTGCTATGCTTTGGGAACAAATGTGCAATCAAGGAGAAGTGGATGGTCTTTGGTTTCAAAACTGATCCACCACAAGAGAGAAACGCTTCAAGCGAAAGAGACAGTCCTGAGTGAGTTCGACAAGGTAGATGCTGCAGTGCACGTGCCCATCAGTATCGAGACGGTGCAAAACCAACTAGGAGAGTTGGAGTTTAGCATCCAAGTTGTGGAAGAAGTTCTAGAGCGCTTGCTTAGGCGTTTAATTAGAACTAGAGTTTCCCTCCTCAACATTCTCAACAACTAGCCTAGAATATAATAGAGCTAATGTGCTCACACCTGAGATGTATATGAGAAATATACTTGTAATTATCATCCAAGTACAAATCAATTGCATGAAAGTTTTGACCTCTACATCACTTGTTTCCTGTTCTCAGACTATTTGTTAATTGAACACTTGAAGATTAGAATGACACCATGTCTGTATGCTGTAGTTCTTAAGTTCCCAAACATTATGATGAAGTCAAAAGAAAAGCTTGTTAGCTAGAGGGAAATAAGCATTGACATATTGAATGATCTCAAGGGTGTCAAAATAGAAGAAGAAATGTGTTAAAGATTTTTCAATTCCATCCTTGTCAAAATAGAAGAAGAAATGTGTTAAAGTTGAGTTCACACACACACACAAAAAAAATGATCTTAATCGAATGATGTCAAATATGTCACAATTCCAATTTCGAAACACAAACAGCCCAAAAGAATGAATGATTGGCATGGTACTTTCTGACCTGATACTGATTAAGAAACTGTTATCCATGCTAATCAGACTCACTCCATCATTTGTAGATGTAGGAGAAATCGATGTGGATCTGACTAGCTTCTCAGTCATGATAAATTTTTTACATTAATCATTATTCATAATATATTTACGACACACCAGGAATCAAGTTATTTAATGATTCACAAGCTGTAAGGATCCCAATTGTCTCAAGGATTGTGTAACATAAAAAAAACTGTAAATAAGACTTGCATGGAAATTTTAGAATCTCAGATGCTTCAGAAGTGGTAAAAGTATAGTAGCTGTCTTTTTCTTTAGGTGCGCTCATGTTTGATTCATGTCAAACAAATTAGGCATGGCACCATTTCAAGCATTTTGAAAACCGACGACAAAGCAACTCGTGCAACAGTCATGTGAGAATTATTACCACAATCTTGTAACCCTGTGAAATCTGTTTATTGCTCATTAACTTTCATGCACTGCAGCATGAATGAAAGGCAGCGACAGGGGCTTTGTCTTGATATTCATTTTAAGTGATTTGGTCCATTTATTATACTAATTACAGTCGAACAATTTAACTGACCGGTTAAAATCGTTTAACATGATTGGGATCCAATTGCTATCTCAGCTGAGTTGTTTTGTTTCTTTGTGATTTAAAATCGTATTGAAGAACAAACATCACCGAAAGACAAGGAAGTCAAGGCTTACCTTCCAAATTACAAGAAGGATCGACTTAAACAACTTTGAACAATCCCATCAAAGAAAAAGAAAAGCTATGAATATGGGGCTACTGCCTACATTTATTGAAAGTTGACTTTGAAAGATTTATGATAAAATGATTAGGATTAGGATCGAATGCTATCTCGCCTATGACAAGGCAATATTTCCCTCCCACCACTTCTACAACTCAGCACCAATTAGTTTAACAAAAACTCACAGGCCTAACTTGCCATGATTCTGATTAATGCAATACACGAGTGGCTTTGCCCTTGGTCCTGCACTGCGAAACAAAAAATTAAAGAGAACACATGATGAAGAGTATGTTTTTAGGAAACAGTAAGGGAGAAAAAGGAACATGGCGTTTACGCTCTAAGATCTGCAAGGAATTTCCAAATAAAAAAGCATTGGGTAGTAGTATGCAACCTGGTGGGTGGGAGACAATCCGTAAACATCGCCAAAATTTTCCATATGGTACAACTTACTGATAATTGATGGTGGTGAGATTCCTTCTCTCCTCCAGCCCATGTTATATATATTTAGCATATGCCAAGGGAAAGGTCCCAACTCAGAAAAGTCTGATTTGTTGTTCATTCCAGACTTCCATTGCTAAGCCATATTATTCTTGAAGAAAAAAAAAAAATGCCAACCTCTCCTTTGAAATCAAAATCCTACCATGCCCGTTCTGTCAGCTTGCCTTCTAGATCTCATCCACTCATTCCTCAATTCGATGAGCATTTATCTAGACTTAGTGCTTCTTCGGAAGCTACCCAGTCTTCATTTCCATCAATAAGCAATACATTACACGGCCTAGAAAACTTATACGATTGTGTCGATGATTTGCTCCTATTACCTCACAGGCAACAAAGACTTGGCCAAGAATGCAATGAAAAATCGGTTGAAGAGGTGTTGGACGGATATCTTAGGCTCTTGGATGCTTGTGTGGCCACCAAAGACATGTACTCACAGACAAAGGAAGACGTTAAATCACAGCTCTCGATCCTGCGAAGAAGAAGAGATGCAAGTGACTTTGGCGGGTATTTGGCATCTAGAAAGAAGGCGAAGAAGGTGTCCAGAATTTATTGACGGATTTGAAGCGTATCGAAAACAAAGATATACTTCTTGGTCTGGCTTTAGACAGAGACTGTCACGCCCTAGAAAATGACATCAAGAATACTTCAAACATTCCACGTGCCTCCAAAGAAGGATCAAAGTCCACTGTCCGGGTCAACGGTTTAACAACAGTACCGGTCACATCCAATGGCAACAAG